>JABUQX010122882.1:32500-38673 GCA_015478945.1 Trachelipus rathkii | reverse complement strand
AAGATCAGCATCAGCCCTTGCTCCTTCAGATGTTGCGGATGTTTATTATCGAGATTTGATAAAAAAAATTATAATAAAAATGCTTAAGATGAATCTGAAAATGAAAATGAGTTGAAGGCAATTTAAAAACGGCTTGATATTCCATATCTTAATGTTATCAAAGACATTGCAACTCGCTGGAATAGTACACTTCATATGATTTAAAAAATGGTATTGCTCAAAGAACCTCTTGCTTTGTACGTCAGTTCGTATTCCAAAGTGAACATTCTTATTAATATGGAATATGACATCATATCACACTGCATTCAGCTAGTGAAATCATTTTAGGAAATTACCAAAAAAATCAGCGTTTCTACAGCTTCTGTCTTCGATGAAATACCATTAATCTCAACGCTAAGGAAGCATTTTGAACCATCTTCAAATGAAAATGATGACGAATTAAAAAGAATGAAAGATGTAATTAAACTAGAGCTAGAAAAACGCTTTGTTTCTGTGGAAATTAATGACCTTCATACATACAACTTACTTAGATACCCGTTATAAAGGCAGGTTATTTTGTAACCCAATATTAAAATCGTCACTTTGTGTTGCAGCTGAAAAACTTCAATCCGAACAGTCTAATTAATTCGCCACCCATTAAAAGGAAAAAAACGAAATCTGCAGAACCAACAACTTCTACAAGCAAATCAATGACAGATTCACTTGAAGAATTTCTACAGTTCAGTAGTGATGAAGAAACACACGTATTAGCAAAAGTAGTAGTGCAAATGATTGAAAACTATCACCAAGAAAAACGATTAGATTCAAATGATGATCCTATCATGTTTCTCAAGCACAACCTTCCTATATTTGAATTTCAATACTAGTGCAAAAAGTATATAATCCATTGTAAAATCTCTTTCACAAAGGGTGGAGGTTGGGGAAAGAGGTTAGAAGGGTGCATTTCAGTTGGGTCCTCGTCCAGCACCCTGGTAACACAATTATATTAATAGATTGTGGCTAAAACTCGAAATATTATATATATATATATATATATATATATATATATATATATATATATATATATATATATATATATATATATATATATATATTTATTATTATATATATATATTTTATTATTATTGGTTATCAGTATTATTATAGATATTAGTTACATATATATATATATATCCAACATCCGCATCCGCGGATATTAAAATCAAACATCTGCATCCGCATCCGCATCCACGGATGTGAAAAAAGGACATCTGCTGCATCACTAATATATATATATATATATATATATATATATATATATATATATATATATATATATATATGTATATGTATATGGATTATTATTATTATTATTATTATTATTATTATATATATATATATTGATATATGCTATTATTACATTTATAAATCTAGTACAAGATATATATATATATATATATATATATATATATATATATATATATATATATATATATATATATATATATATATATATATATATATATATATATATATATATATATATATATATATATATATATATACACTCATTAGTCACGCCAAAAGTTGGAAATGATCGAAATGTTTTCCAGAGTAAAAAGTTTAGTTTCTTATCTTTTAATGGCGTTGAAAGATCTCTTATAATAATAATAATAATAATAATAATAATAATAATATTAATAATAATAATAATAATAATAATAATAATAATAATAATAATAATAATAATAATAATAATAATAATAATAATAATAATAATAATAATAAAAATAATAATAATAATAATTAGTTTTTACATTTTAAAACGAGTAAACTTATGCTAACTAACTTTTTCCAATACGTCTGCAGCCCAAGGCTGATCACAGCTCATTATTTTAAAGTCTTTCCTAAATTACATTCATAAAAACAATCCATGAAATGAAAATTGCATACCAAAATGGCTGTACAGTCTTCTATTTTTAAGTGTGAAGGAAGATGTAAAGCATCCCTAATTACTATAAATGTTTTCTTGCTTTTCCCCCTATAAAACAATTATTGAATTTACAAATGAAACTAATACCGTTTACTTCGATGCTTTTCTCAAAAATGTATATTAAAGAAAATTCTTTATTTACCTCAGTAATTTTAAAAGTGTCAATGCCAACAAATTTTGATCGTCAATGGAAGTCGTCATTTTGACATACATATGGTAAATTCGGACTGATGAACAGCAAGTACTCTTCAGATTTATCATATATTCACAGAATCTCTTCAGGACTTTCAGGTCTTTGTACTTCTCTATGGGCAAAAGGGACAAACATGTTTCAGATCTGGTCAGATTCTCGAAGTTCTGGTGGACTTTATATTTTATGCCGCTTTATCCCGAGAATGCTTTGTCAATTCCTATAAACTATTGTTATCGATTTTGATTGAAAGAATTTTATTTCTTTCAGTGACCTAACATGAACAAGGAAGCTTCTGATCATATAACTTAGAAGATAGAAATTTGGTCTAGCCCTTAAGCATTGCACATCCACAAGTTATATATATATATATATATATATATAAATATACATAAAAATATATATATATATATATATATATATATATATATATATATATATATATATATATATATATATATATATATATATATATATATATATATATATATATATATATATATATTTGTGCCACATACTGGGCAAAAATCAGACTTAAAAATAATATTTCCATTCAAAAATAAAAATATTTTGCAAGAAAAATGGACTAATGTCCCTTTGTAGATTTACTTTATTTTCAAATTTTTTGTTCAACTGATAAGACTCATAATATTTTAATCTCTCAATACTCTGTGATGGAAATCGTTATCACAGATTCTTGAAATAGGAAGCTAGAACCCTGCAAATGGTAGACAGGGAAAATGATTGACAGTTCAAATGGTCGACATTCGTAAAAGGAAATCTGGTTATTTAGAGTTTCTCTAACGAACCCAACAAAACGTAACCTCACCTAACTTAACCTAACTTAATCTAACCTAACCTAACTTAACTTAACTTAACCTAACTTCACCTAACCTAACCTAACATAACTTAACCTAACCTAACCTAACCTAACCAAACCTAACCTAACCTAACCTAACCTAACCTAATCTAACCTAACCTAACCTATCCTAACGACTGCGGCGGGCTGTACGGGAAATTGTTTTAATGTCGTGTCGACCATTTGACCTGTTGACCATTTTCCCTGTCGACACTTTGGGCTAGTACCCTGAAATAGCTTGTTCTGGGAACATGGATGGCTTAGTGGATAGAGCACCCGGTTACTGTTAACTCAGCGACGCGGAGTCCAGTGTTCGAATCCAGCTGATGGAGAGTGAAAATCTCTCTTGACTCATTCAATAAGTGTAATAAATTATAATAAAAAAAAACGGGTTCAAACTCCTTTCCTGTTAATTGTAGTGTGCCTCAAGGTTCTGTTTTATCTCCAACTTTATTCTTACTTTTCATCAACGATCTCCTCAGCTGTACTTCTAACTCTGTTCACTCTTATGCCGATGACTCAACTCTCCATTCTTCCACTCATTTCAAATCTGCTCCCTCTCTTGCATCTAGAATTGCCTCTCGTCTTCAGCTTTCCGATTCTATTCTTGCCGACCTGGATGGGATTTCCCGGTGGGGCCGCCACAACCTTGTGAAATTCAACTCTTTGAAAACTCAACTACTTTACATCTCCCTCTCAAAAACATCTCCTAACTTTCCTATTTTTTTCGACGGTTCTAACGTCTCACCTGTTGACAACATAAACATTCTTGTCTCATCAAAATATCATATCAAACCTCATATCATAACGGTTGCTAAGGTGGCCTCAAAGAAACTGGGAGTTCCTTGTTCAGGTTGCGGGGAACATCTCTGGACAGGAAGGTTAGTTATATAAAGGCCTTATCCTCCCTTGCTTGAGCCCAGTTCCCATAGGGGGGGCCCGGCTCCACCCTTCTATTGGATTGGGTTGAGTTTCAAGCTAAGAGACCAATTAACTGTCCCCTTCTTTCTAAATCTTTTTTCCCTATCTCTGCAACGTGATGTTGATGCACTATCTCTTTCTATAGGTACTACAACGGTAGATGCTCAGAGGAGTTAACCACTCGCATTCCACCTCCATTGCGTCGCCCTCGTAACACAAAGGGTGCCATGCTCTCGCATGAATTTTGCGTGAGCATTGAAAATTCCAGACTCGTTCGTTGTGGTGCCTCCTTCTTTCCAGCCACTTTGTTCTTGTGGAAATCCTTGCCATCTTCGTTTTTCCTACTGTATTTAATCTTCCTTCTTTAAAACCCACGTCTGCGCTCACCTGAGAGATTTGTGTTAGGTTTGGGCTTGGGTGGGCTTTTCCTGTATTTTATATTTCCTGCCCCCTCCTTGAAAAAAAAAAAAAAAAATACGATGTTAGTTTAATCATGAACCGAGTTCTAGTCTGGATGTGGAATTGCGGTTTCTAAAACTTTTATGTTAACTTGTTTAATAAGTTGTTTGCGATATTTTTTGCAAGTTTGTAGTTTATAATGTCGGCTCGAAAGTAAATATTTCTTGTTGATCATATGAAGCACCAAATAACTGGAAGTAAGCTTTCATCAAAAGGAGATTGCTTGACCTTGATGAAAGTTCAGGCATTGTAATTGATGAGGCCATCATGTTTTGACTGAAAGCAAGAAACCCTATACGAGAACGACACAAATGGCAAAATAAAATTGATAAAATTGCATGAGGAGTGGCGTAAATTAATAAAAAACAAAAATAAAGATAGTGAACATTTTAAGGAGAAAGAGAAAATTGTTTGAAAGTTTAGATGATCTATTTGATATTGCTCATCAAAATGCACTACAAATGATAAATTAATGAAGACAATCAATTTCTACTGAAGTAAAGAGAAAAAGGATGCCCAGGTTCAGTGTTAGGAATTGATATGAAACAAAATCATAAAGAAAACAGAAAATTTGATCGTCACAATCAGGAAGAAGAACGAAGACAAAAGATTTCTGAATTACCGTCAACATCATCAGGTAAAGGATTGCACTGTTTTCACAATATTAAATTTAATTCAATTTTTCAGGAACTCATGGTTTTACAGAGTTCTCATCCTTCGCAAGTCCCGATCATGATTGGATAACAGATGAAGAAACAGAAACAACTAAGCTTATCGTTCGTTCAAAGAGAAAAAGATCACGAAAAGAAATTTTAACGCCACGATTGGCAGCAACTTTAGACAAATGCAAAATCAGTGAAAGAGATGCTGTTCAATTATTGTCATCTTTTCTAGATGTTGTCTCCTTAGATTCTTCTGAATACATCATTAATTGTACTTACATTTGGAAAATTAGATAAAAGAATCGTAAGTCTTATAGTGGAAAGATAAAGAAAGACATTTCTACATGGTTAGTAAATGCAAGTGCTGTAACAATCCACTGGAACACAAAAATGTTTTCTGATATTGGAATATCATGTGATAGATTAGCAATCATTGCAACAACTCCGGACATATAACAGTTATTAGTTGTTCTGAATATACCTGACGGAACAGGAAAAGAAATAGCTGAAAATATTTATGAAACATTAGAGAATTGGGCATTAACAAACAAGGTCTAATCATTTATGTTCGACATGACTGAATCGAATACCGGTAGACTAAAAGGAACTTGTTCGCAGATAGAAAGGAAAATTAAAAGCAACATTTTATTTATCGACTGCCTTCATCATATATCAGAGATTATCTTGGGAGAAAGTTTTTCTAAAAGTAAAATAACACATTCAGGACCAGACATTCCTCTATTTAAAAGATTTAGAGCTAAGTGGTCTGAAATTAATATTAGAAATTTCGTTCCCGGTATTATTAGGACTGATATAAAAGAAATTTTTAAAGATAAAGTACATGTAACATTTGCATTGTGTAACCCCATTCATACGAGATGATTATGAAGAGTTTTGAAACTAATAATTGTATTCCTAGGTAAAATTCCATCAGGGGGAATAAAATTAAGGAAACCAGGTGCATACCATTTAGCACGATGGATGGCCAAATCCAATTACAGCTTAAAAATTTACCTATTTAAAAATGAATTTATTCTAACTAGTTAGTAATGAAGAATCATCACTATTGCAGCTAACCATATTTATAGTAAGATGTTATGCAATGTATTG
>JABUQX010122882.1:12500-15000 GCA_015478945.1 Trachelipus rathkii | reverse complement strand
TTCTTCCAGTCTCCAATATTATCATAGACATGAAATTAATAACAATAATAAAAATAATTTAAAACAAGAATAATGTGATATAAATAGTAAAACATAAATATTCAATAGTGATATAAATAGTTAAAAAACAGTATAATATTCAATAATATAAACATTAAACAATAAATTTAAAACTATAATAATAATATAATAATAATAATAATAATAATTAAATAATAATAAGAAAAATTGTAGTACAAGATACTTTTCAGAAAAACATTGCAAAATATTCTAATGTAATAATAATAGTATCTAAAATTAATAATATTAAATAATATAATAATAATAATAATAATAATAATAATAAATAAAATAATAATAATAATAATAATAATAATAAAATTAATAAAAATAATAATAATAATAAATAATAATAAATAATAATATTAAAATAATAATAATAATAATAATAATAATTAATAAGAATAATAGATAATAATAATAATAATAATACAAATAATAAAAATAAATAATAATAATAATAATAATAATATAATAATAATAATAATAATAATAATGAAAATAAAGATACAAGACTATGAAGAATCCAGAAGAAGTTAATAAAAATATAATAATAATAATAATAATAATAATAATAATAAAATAATATAATAATTAATAATAATAATAACAATAATAATAATAATAATAATAATAATAATAATAATAATAATAATAATAATAATAATAATAATAATAATAATAATAATAATAATAATAATGAAATAATAATAATAATAAATGATGAATGAATGAGCATGCTTTATTCAGAAAACTAACAATATCCATATAAGATTAAAACTACATATAATATTAGTTGTAATATATAACAATACTTAATGCATAAAATTCTGAATGGAGGCTTACTAATTGCAACACAATGTTGTGCCCTTTAGCCCCAAAATAATAAATATAATTAAATTTTACATTTTGTTAGGAATGGGCTTAATGTTATCCCAAAATTAATATTAATTCAATTAGAATACATAATGTTAGCATAACCATAATAATAATAATAATATCAATAATAATATTTATAAATACGATATGATAAAAATAATAATAACAGTAATAATAGTATTAATAATAATAATAATAATAATAATAATAATAATAATAATAATAATAATAATAATAATAATATATAATAATAATAATAAAATTAATAATAATAATAATAATAATAATAATAATATTCAAATAATAATAATAATAATAATAATAATAATAATAAAAATAATAATAATAATAATAATAATAATAATAATAATAATAATAATAATAACAAAAATAATAATAACAAAAATAATAATAATGATAAAAATAATAATAATAATAATTATAATAATAATAATAATAATAATAATAATAATAATAATAATAATAATAATAATAATAATAATAATAATAATAATAATAATAATAATAATAATAATAAATAATAAAGGAGGTAGGAATGCTCTCCTTATTATTTCAATAATATGTATTTAACATTTTTTACGAAATGATTTTAGCGTGGGTGATTCCTGAACATTTATAGAGGCTATTCCATTCATTGACGCTCGTGTTTGAGATCGCTCTCCGTAAATGGGTTAAAATGTGAATTACCTTTCCTAGCCTCTAATATATAAGGAATCTTGTTAGAAAATTTTTTTTTTCAATGTTTTTCTTTTTTAATTTTTGGCAAAAAAAAATAAAATAAAAAAATAAAAAATTAAAAAAAATAAAGTTTTTTTGTTTTATCTTGTTAGGTTGCTTTTTTTTGTTAAATATTCTTAAATTTCTACTCAATATCTTCCACTTCATACACGTTTAGAATGATTTGTGCGCAGACCTGCAGACTGCAAACCTGTCTTCATTTTATTTATTTATTTCTATTTAATTTCTGTTTTTTTTTCAGAAAGACGGAAAATTAATATAGTAGAAATATTTTAAATTTACTTATCGAAAATATTTGTTCATCCTCTGTGTGATACTAGAATTTGAATTCTTTATACAATTCAATATTTAATTAATTATTACCTTGGTTGAATAAAAAATTTTTACAACCAATTTTAGAGCTGTTTCTGAATTTGATTGTATGTTGAAGTATCAGTAATTGTTAAGTTCTTAGAAGACAAAAATTGTTGCAGATATTACGTGCCAATACGCGAAACCCAGAATGATATTAATTCAAGCCGCAAAACGGAACCCGCACATATGCAAAAAACTTGAATTTTACACGCAAACCAATCTCTTGTTCCCATATATATATATATATAATATATTATATATATATAATATATATATATATATATATAATTATATATATAATATAAAATATAGTATATAAATATATATATATATAATACTATATATATATATATATAGTATATAATAAAATATATTATATATATATTTATGGTTTTCCGCCCTTAGAACTACGGGAACTTGCGTGGTGGCGCTTGACAAATCCAAAGCA
>JABUQX010122882.1:0-7500 GCA_015478945.1 Trachelipus rathkii | reverse complement strand
CACGACACAGCAATGTACCTCTGTTACCATCATTTGCTGAATTCATAAACATTCTTTTGGACTTCTTGCAGCGATGAGAGTCTTGTCATAGGTGTCAAAGGACACCTCTATCTAGATCGAGAATATCAAAAGAAAAAAAATGTTTGGAATCAAATAAAGATCCACTGTCATTGTAGAATGATAAATTGTAAAATTTTCACTTCTTCCTGCATGAAGTCTCAAGGCCCATCTTAGTTTTCATGCCCTCAACACAGTTAGCTAGCCATGAGAGTCTTTCAGTGTGCAGATCTCATTTACGAAGAAAAGAGAAGCAAACAAATCTCCCCTGAAAGGGCTTCAGAAGCTTTTGCTTTTGAACCTGATTTAGAGATTCACTCTCAATTTCACCTAGCATTAATACGCCCGATACACCGTTTTTTACACATTCTGCTCGACGGTCTTGCAACCGCACGTCTTCGTGTGATGCACACATCGAGTCGGTTCTCAACGCGTCTCATCTTCCTCGACACTGCCGCGCTACGCTATACTATACATTACTATAGTATACTCGCTATCTATATACTCACTACCTGCCGCGCGAGCCATCTACCCTATATACCGCTTATCATAGCTAATCTATCCCCTACCTACCCGCTAGCCAACCTATATCTATATACCTAGTCCATATCAGATAATATATATATATATATGTATATAATATATATAATAATAAGTTAGTTAGAATTAAAAGTTAATATATATAAATATAGATATATCAGATATAGTAATTATATAGTATACTATAATAAGTATATATATAATAAATAATATATTTATATATACTATGATATTAGTACTTATATATATATATATAAGTTCTGCTGAACTAAAACTCTAAAACTTAACTAATCCGCTAATACCGCATCCACGCCAATTTCGCGGATACGATTTAACTATCCGCAACCGGCATCCGATCCCGCGCGCATAGTGAAAATCACTATTCCGGCTACACACTCTAATATAATATATATTCATATATAATATATCATAATATATAACTATTACCTACTACACTACATACGTTAGAATACCTCACATATACCTAGTGTAATTAAACCCTAATACCTACCCCATATATATAATATATAGTATACTAGTAATTATACTAAGCCCTCATAAATTATCACTAGTATATATAGACTACTAACCTCTAACGTTGGCCGGACCGCGCTAATATCCTAGCTTACAGTATACCCTATCTACCCGCCAGTCGTATATAGTATATCTAATATATAAATAACAGAAGAGATATTATATATATACTATACTATTATATATATATATATACTAATATACTATAATATAGATTAATAACGATATATACGCTATACTACATAAATGGCCGGCGTCTTAGACAAATGAAACAAAAGAACCTTAGTCGACGGCTGCCGCAAAGGTGTATGTGATATATATATATACATATATAATAATATATATATATATCATACTACTCAGCACTAACCTTCAACTATCACTACGCCTCACAGCTATCTCCCACTCACCCACTACCTAATATACTTAATATGGTACCCCGACCCCCTGCCACTATACACACCCATCAAAAGCACACTTACATACCTCAACTAAACTACCTACCTACTATACAATACTAATAATCACTACACTATAACCAGTCGTATAGTATCATAATGCCGGCCTATATTATTATAGTACTATCACTCGTCATACATCACTATCATAAACCGACGCTAATATACTTATATACGGCAATCATAAGTAGTGAGAGGCCGGCACATTACCAGCCCATTTTCCTAGACAATCCCAGAACCCCCGCCTAGAATTACTTCCTGGAATAAATCTGGAATGATGATATGTATCGGCCAGGCCAGTTTAATTAACCTAGGTTTCTGAATTTCGGTATATTTTTATTAACCCGTAGATGTTTAATTCGGAGCCGGAGACCGGAATTCATGAGCTTGATCCAGACGCCATGGCCAGTCGCACTACGAGACGCCGTCTCTTTCAACCCAGTTTGCGCTTCCCGCCCTCTTTCGTATCATATACTTTGCATGCACACTCTTATACACATCAGCCTGACACCTTGACTCCATCACTCCCCTCATCCAGATGCATCCCTTCGCACGCAGTGAGACCCTGACGCCACTCGCTATTTTCAACTCTCTCATTCCTTCTGTCTACTGGAACACACGAAATCTCAACCTCTCTTACAAACTGTTTCCATAATCACTTACAGCTTTGAGACCACCATTGTCCGAGGAGCGCGGCAGACACACAATACACACCTTGCATCTCAAATAACTTGAAAGAGGTATAATTATAACTATAACTGAAAAAGCCAAATCACTGTAATTATAAACATACTCACAAACCACAGTTCACCACAACACACACACACACAACACACACACCAAAACACACATCAAATCTATAGACACCCCTACACCACGCGCACTACCCCCTAATACTAGTCCTACTAGTACTCACTATATATATATATACGACCGCTATACTACCTGTATTACTCATTACTACTGACTACAATAAAATATATCCGCAGCCCTCACATCTACTAACCCCCCATATACAGGTTCAATTAATATCACATACTCTACACAGAACGATACAAAAGACACCACACCATACACACAACACACTACACACTACACATATGCTACTACACAGCCCACCCCCCCCCCCCCTACATCTTAACTACCCTAAACCCCACTACATAACCACTACCTACTACCATATACTTACATACCTACGCCCTACCACAGACACAAAACACAACACCACACTCCCCTACCTATAATACTACCGCTCCCCTACCCCCCCCCCCTCCTACCGCTATACCCCCCCACCCCCTCTGAATAAACCCTCACATCACATATGCTACTAAATACTACCACGTCAATATGAGTACACCTACCCAATATCCATATCATACTTTAGTACACCTAATCCTCCACTACTAAGCCTACTATATATATATAACACCGCTACCACAAACCACACCCTACCTAACTATCATAGAATATTATAGTTAATTATACTCCATATACCCGACACGCATACACAATCACACAAGCACACACACACACACAAACACACCACAACAAAGACCCCCTATAGTCAACCTAGTATCCCCCAGCGCTCCACCCAATTACTTATACTATTAGCAACTCCTACTAAGTAGAGTATAGATACTAGCCACGAGGCTACACACTACGTTATATAACATATATACTATATATAGTATATATATTAGGTATAATTATTACTCCAATATAACGAGACGACATCACAACACACAGGCAACAACACCGACAACACCAACACACAATCACACGATTATTATATTATAATATAAATCAATATACAATAACCAAATATACATAGAATATCATGACATACTATACGGATCACCACTACCTACCTATATATCTAATCTCATATATTATATTATATAAGTAATAGTTCAATACTATCCATAACTACGAACGCATACCCATAACACACACGCGACACCCACACACACAACACACACACAATACTTAGGCTAAGGTATACTAGTGTTAAATTGTAGTGAGCACCCATGGGGGATGCTGGACCCCGACAAACATTGAATATGACGTAGAAGGCTGCAAATCTTTGGCATACACCTATTCATATAATGTATAATTGCTGAAACCAGAGTTAAATTATGTTGTAAGCACCCCAGAAGGATCTAGCCCCTTAAAAAAACATTGAAATAATTGTGTGAGCATAAACGATGAAAACTCGGTTATACCACCTATCATATTATGATGATGATGTGTTAAGCGGTGTTCACTTACTAGAGACACTCCCATGGGGGCGGATGCTGATCCCCACAAACGCCGAAATACTGAGCATAACACCGAACGAAAACTTGGTATACACATTGCTTAATACATGTATCTACGATACAAAAAAAAAACAAAAAAATTAACTAAAGAGAAAAGTAAAAATATAAAAATTAAAAATTTTAAACATTTTATATAAAGAATTGAAAAGAAAAGAAAAAAAAAAAAAAAAAATTTAAAAATTAAAAAAATTTAAAAAAAATTTAAAAAAATTTAAAAAAAAAAAAAAAAAAAAAAAAAAAAAAAAAAAAAAAAAAAAAAAAAAAAAAAAAAAAAAAAAATTAAAAAAAAAAAAAAATATAAAAAAAATAAAATAAAAAATAATTTACGTTTTTTATATAAATCAAATACCCTCCAGAGCCTCTGGAGCCTTTGGAGCCTCTTGAGCCTCTTTTAGCCTCCCCAGCATCCTCAGCCTCCCCTCCCTCTCGCCCCTCCCCATCTACGATCTGTGATTCATTCTATTTCATTTGTATGGGCATAAAACAAATATTATATTTAAGTTTTGTTAATGTGCTTTAAACAATTTGTTTTACAAGTAATTAACGCTTTTCTATTTATACTAAGAAAAATTGAAAGCGTACATACCCAAAACCTTTAAAATCAGTAAAATCAAACCACCCCACCCCTCCCCCATCCTACCCAATCCCTAGGATATTAATACGATCTCAACCAATAGTCACATCCAACAAAGGTGTTTATTAGAAGCCTTGTATGGTTCTACAAATGAACTATGAATAAATGGCTAACAAAACAAAATCCATAACTTAGACAACACTAACAGAGTAATAAACATTGAGTGCAAGAACGCGAAGCCCTACTTACACTTTCTAACATGTGCACTGATATTCTTTTACAGTGTAACATAGTAAATATTTACACACAAAAATGTTATTCAATAACCTTGTTGCTTAAATCATCCAATAGCTGATCAATGAAATATATGCTAAGGGTTAACAACAGTTTCACACTCCAATAAAGAAACAAACATCAGCAATCAAACTGAACTACGAACTATAACAACCATTCATTGACCCTAACACATCATTAAACAGGAATAAAAACAGTTAACGATAACAAAACTTCACATACTTAACAACAGTAAGTAACTAAATTGAGCGCAGAACGCTAAACATACTTACACTTTTTCTAACATGTCACTGATTTTTTTACATTAACATAGAGTAACATTTAACAAAAATTATTCACGAACCTTGATTAAGATTATCATACAGACCAACAACTATATGCTAACGTAACAAAGTTTTCATGATTAATAAAGCAAACATAGGATCATATGAACTACGAATATAATGTACACTCAAAATCCTAACACATCTTATACACGAAAAAGCATCAAACATTAACAATGTTCAATACATAACAATGTAACTTAACTAACAATGACAACAATACAACTATTCACACTAATTTCAAACATATCTCTAACATCATTATGTTATCCTTCCATGAATCATAACCTACCCTCCTGTCCAATCTTGATCTATTGATCTATTGATTCTATTGATTCAAGTCATATTTGTATAACATAACAGCAAAAAAAAAAATTTTATTTATTTGTTTATATATTTTTTAAACATTTAGTATTTTATTATTTTTATATTTATTATAATTTTGTAATTATTATTATTACATTTGATGTTTACTAAAATTTCTTTCATTTATGTTTATAACGTAAAATTTACGTTTTTACAGATCCTAAAGCAGTAAATCAGAAATCAGTAAATCAGTAAATCAGTATAAATCAGTAAAATCAAACTACCTTCCAGACACCTTCCATATCTATTATCTATTGATTCAAGTCATATTTTGTATAACATATCTCAAAAACTTTTATTTATTTTGTTTTGTTTTCTTAAAACATTACTTATTTATCTATAAAAATTTCGTATTTGTTTATTTTATTAAAATTTTGGCTTACTAAAAAAAATTTATTTTTTTTAGAAATATGGAACTGATAAAATTTTTGGATGTAGAGCAGTAAGTCTATATATCCGTAAATCCAATTCTGAAAATGCTAAACCACTATCTCCATACCACATTCTGATCATTGACTATGATCTACTGATCTATTATCAATATTCAAGTCATAATTTTATTAATGCATGTTTTATCATACCATAATAACGTTGTTGTAGCTTATAAATATATCAAAACGTTCAAGGTTAAATGAAAAAAATCATATCATCAACACTCTTTCAAACATATCTCTAAAATTATATGTTAATTTTACATTAAAACAGGAATAAAAAACTAAACAAAAATATATCTCATCTAGCCTAACGCCACTAGCCCGAGCACCTATCATAACAACCGTAACTAAAACATTAGAAGTTTAACCTCACCCAGCAGAAGTCCCCAGTTAGCAAGCTCATTCTTACTATCAACACACACCACACACACACAACACACACACACACCACAACACACACACACACACTCACAATAATTATAGACACTTACCTTCATACATTCAGGGCTGAGCAATATCGTACAACTTACTGAATCACTTATGACTGCTATTTCTTTATGTCACACAATATGTGTAACATTTCCTAACCCTTGTTGGCAAGAAATTACATGTTTATCACATGTTTAAATATAAACATTTCGTTGTTATTATTATTCTTTTACTTCATATTAATTCCATTAATGTATAGTTATTGCTAAAAGTTAGTTATTTAACTTCATTATCTAAGTTTTATTTATTTATGTTTTTTATCTAAAATAATCTACTATATTTTTAAAAAATTATTATTTTTTTTATTTTGTTATAAACATTTTGTTTTAACTACAATTTCATTTCATTTTTATGTTAATAACTTAAAAATTTTGCGTTATTACATAACCAATAAAGCATGAAATGACAGTTAAGAGCAGTAGATCAAACCACCCACCACCACCCTCCTACCCCCTTCCTATGATATATTGAGTACTATCAATTCCTATTGATATCAACGTCATTCGACAGTAACTCATTTAGAGGAAACTATATCATAAAAATAAAGTTCTTTATATACCACAACTGAATCAACAAAATATAATGCTACCACGTAACCAAAGTTTCCATTACATAAGCAACATAACATCACTGAACTAGAATATAATGACAACAACAAAACCTAGCATACTAAGCAACGAATAAAAAGATCTATCCATCAACAAGAAGCCCACCAACTTAACAACAGTAAGATAAAATCTAAACATAGCAATAACAAAAACGTAACCATTACACTTGTCAAGCCACAATCCGTCTAACCATACAATGTTATTTAACATTAACATCTGTAATATACAAAATAATTATCATCACACCTGCTCAATTATCATACCAACCACCTACGAATAATAGCTAACGTAACATAATTGTTACCATAATAACAGCTAACCAAAACATAATACATTAGAAAATATCAATGTACAACGACAACCTAGATACCTCACATATAAAATAAACTCTGCACGTTCACAATAGATTCGATACTTATCAAAAAGGGAGTGCTAACAACACACTACCAAAACTTAAATGATCCAACTTCCACGCCATCACCAGCACACGACTAAAATCTCTCTT
>JABUQX010122880.1:22500-24644 GCA_015478945.1 Trachelipus rathkii | reverse complement strand
TATTATTTTCCCAATCTCCTTCCACCTCCTGTATTCAAATCTCCAATAGACAAATTTTTTATCATTTACCCTTAAACTTCCCAACACTATTCTAACTCATTCAAAATCTTTCTCTCCTCCTTCCTCCCCTCGTTCCATTCTCACTGGTACATATGCACATATAAAAACCCACATTTCCCGCCCGAATTTCACTTTACCCACATTATTCTCGAACTCACCTGGCTGCACAACCTACCTTATCCACACCCTATTCTCAACTATTCCCACCCTTCCTCCCCCCTCTCCTGTTCACCCCTGCTTCTGGATATCATACTCCTGTATTTTTCCAAAATCCATCTCCCTTTTTCCCTTATAGTTTCTGCTAACCCTAACACATCCAACCTTTTTTCTTCAAACATTAGCCCCCCTCTCTCTTCAAATCCTCGTTTACCCTCTCACGTTCATACATCCCACCCTTACCTCTCTCCTCCCCATCTTTTTCCCTTCTTTTCTAATCATTTTAAGCATTTCAAGTAAACCAACAAAATCCCGCCAACACCTAAAAAGCCACCACCCCTCTGCTCACCAAATACACCCACAATAATAACAATACAAAAGGTTTTAATTTTCCCTTAAAACAATATAAAATATAGCAAGGTTAAAACCTATACTTCATCAATTATAATATTCCCCACACCTCCCCTTCCCTCTCCTCTCTCCTCCTCCTCCCTCCTTCCTTCCTTCTGATTTCTTACTAAGGTAGATATTATATTTTATGCGTAAAATGGAATGACAAGAAAACTAAATTTTCAATAATGCTTATATTGGTGACATCCACTGTATATATATATACATATATTAGCCTCTAGAAGAGAGTATCCAGACTTCTTTATAAATAATTATAAATGCAACATTAAAGCATTTAGAAAATTATTCATGAAATATTTTTACCGAATGTAATCCGCTTCATTGTAGTTCCTTAAATCAGTGATTTTCAAACTGGGGTGAGTTGTCTCAAAGTTGAGAATATTATTATTATATATAAGAGAACAATGAATATATTTTTTACAAATTAACAAACATAGATGTTTTGGAACCTTGAAATAAGAATAGAATCAAACTCACACTATAAAACTTGTTTTTTTGCTCTAATACCATATTCTGAATTTCCAAGAGCATCCGTTTTGCTTGGAAAAATTTGGCGTCACGAAAGATGATCAATTCTTGATGACAACAATGGCTTCTAATCCACATGAAGGAAAATGACTTTACTTTGAAGGACTCAATCTTTTTGAAGAAATAACTTGTAGAATTTTCCTTTTCCAATAATATGTTTGAAGAAATAACTTGTAGAATTTTCCTTTTCCAATAACTTGTAGAAATTTTCCTTTTCCAATAATGTATCTTAGGTCTAACTTATTCCAAAATCGTATACTTTCCTGGTCAAATGTTTATAAATAGATTCCTTTCTTGAGCCAAAAATATAATTTTTTAAAATACTTTAAAGTAGAATATGCTCTTTCATAAAGATTTCTTCCTAAATTTATAAGCATAAAATATTACATGTAATATACATTGATAGTAGATTATAAATGGAGCGAGTGAGTCGGAGCCTTCAATGAAATATAAAATATATTAAGTTCAGACGTGAGAGCAATTTATCTTATATAATAAATGTTACCTTGAAAATATGAATAAAATGTTCCTTTATGAACAATCCTACGAAGATATAATGTATAGAATCAATATTTAGAATAGCTTCATAGATTAATAAGTTTCACTCTTCATACGTGAAACAACGGAAAATATAGTACTAACTTAGAAAAATACTATACACTATTTTTCAATCAATAAATGCTTGCCAAGCTTCGTGACAAATCTTGCCTTATATAAAATTAGAATATCAAAGATAATGAATACTCTTCACAGTATTCCTTAGAAAATATATTTATTACATGCAACGATGATTCGTTAAGAATATCACAATATTATTTCAGTTTGGTAACGTAAAACTCTCACTTTTTATAAGATTTAAAGCACTGTTTCTTGACACGTCTTACTCACTCAAAATATATATATGTTGGAAAAAAAAATATATATATATATATATATATTATAAAAATATAAAATATATATATAAATATATATATATATATATATATATA
>JABUQX010122880.1:0-17500 GCA_015478945.1 Trachelipus rathkii | reverse complement strand
TTTATTCCAATTATGAGCATATGATCTGAGAATGCAGCATTAATCCCAAAATTTGACTAATATAAATTTGGATAAAAATCTCGATTGATCATTTAAAAGGTGGACACAAGCCTGTACGCACACTGCAGCAATATAAATACCAAGAGATTGGGAAAACTGGGTATTTTATATAAAAAATCTATATAAAAAAGACAAGATCTGAGGTATGAGCAAAATTCTCAAATTGAGCTTATAATATAAAAAGAGATCTATAATAATAAAATGACAAAGATCTGAGAATGAGCAAAATCCAAAATTGACTTATAATAAAAAAAATCTGTATAATGACTGTTGGTGATTGAACCTTTCCTCAAAGTAAATGTAACTATAAACACATCCGAATATTGACTTATTTAATAAAAAAAAATCTATAATAAAATGATTAGATCTGGGTCTGAGAATGAGCAAATCCAAAATTGACTTATAATAAAAAAAATCTATAATAAAAGACAAGATCTGAGAATGAGCAAAATCCAAAATTGACTATTATATTATTTATTATAATAATAATAAAAAATCATAATAATAATTTAGACAGATATTGGACACAGCTGTAATTAGGAAACTATATTTAACAAGTTCAAAATTATGAAAATGTGAAGGAAGCAAGTTTCATAAACTAATTTTGGCAAACCCTCTTTAACTAATATATGAATTTTTTGATGTGAACTTTAAATTAATATAAAAGAATAAACTTATATATATATATAATTATATAGTGATGATATTCATAATTATGTATCATCTCAAATTAGTTATAGATAATAAATAAGACGTTTCTATAATTTCTTAAATTAAGAGAAAATAAGTAAATAATAATATATATTCTTATACATAAGATAAATAAATGTCATAAAAACAGCTTGCAAGGTAGCGATTTATATGTGCAAAGTTCAGTAACTAGAGATTTACGTAATTGAGAGAAATTGTTTCGATATGGGTTTTCAAATAGAAGGTTATTATTAAATTTGGTAATCCTTATTTAAATTTGGTAATCCTTATTTAAATTTTAGGAATGATACTGTAAATCTAGTAAAAAAAATAAAAGTTTATTTATAAAAAAAATTTCAGAAAGATAATGAAAAGTAAAACAAAGCATTTAATGCTAGAAAAATTCTTTAAATATATTTAGTAAATATATAAATAATTTTTTGTCTTTAACATAACTTAAATTTTTTGAAAATAGTATTTGAATGTTCATACGTATAGTGAATATTTTGTTTATCAGAGAGATTAAAAAATGTATTATAAAATATTTACCTGATGGATGTAGAACTGAAAGAGCGATAGAACTCAAGACACTTTCATAAAAACATTGTTTAATTTGAGCTAGCGAAGGTTAAATACCTTTATATAAAAATAGTTTAATTAACAATGTTTTAACACTTTTTATTTCTCAAATGACAAGACATTAACTGAATTTCATAATAAAGAATGAATTGGAAAAGGATTAAAATTCAGCTCTGATAGGGTGAATAAGAAAAAGAAGATATTGTGGAATTCCAGTTTATAAAGTAAGAGAAAGGTGGTGCTATGTTGTCATCTTGGAGGAGCTTATGTTCTTCTCTCTACTTACAGATATATATAAATTGGAAATACAAAACTGTCACTCTCTTGTGTATAGGGCTTGACTTCTTTATGGAAGGCATAAGATAGTGTTAAGAAATTAATTTGTACCAAAAAGATATAAAAGGCCTCTCACGATCTCAATTCAAGATGCTAACCAGTAAGACGTCACCTTAACCATAATTCTTCAATTCTTGCAGGTTAAGTAGTAAAGAGCAAACACTAGACAAAAAATGGTGTCGAAAGAGAAGTCTATTAAGGTAACTGTCCAGAAGTTACAATTGAAAGAAAAAAATATCAATAAGAAAAAAAAAGGAATGTATTTCTCAAAAAGATGTGATATATATATTATTAAGCAAGATTATCTAATAAAAAGGTGATTAATAGAAAATCCACGATGAATTATATCATATATAATATAAAATATAATAATTAATAAAGAAATAAGTATCTTAAAATAATTATATATACTAATAATTTGGAATAAGTAGTAAATATTAGATAATTTTCCCAGTTACAATATTATTAAAATAATATCCAGATTACTAAATTTAGTAAGAATTACTCCAATAAACGATTGTGTCAGTTTATATCAAACATGTGGTGTGTGATTGCAATTATGGAGACTCTAGATGCCTGGAAAAAGAAATGGGAAGAGCTCTCTATCAGCTATATGAATTACATTAAAGTGAGAGAAACTAAACATGTTTATTACTGTCACTCCAAATATTATATACAAAAAATATCGTGACTAAATAAAACAAATAAAGGGTATAATAATACATTAGGTTATCCATCTTGATGCACCAACAAGTGTGTAGCTCACATTCGAGATCACGCTCAGATATGACACTTATAAAAGTGGATTCTAAATATCCTATGTCATGGGCTCATCGGTGCTGTTTACATAGTTTACTCACAAAGAATTATATAAGATACGGATCTTATTTTACTCTCAGCGAGATTCATGCCTAGTGATCATAAAACACACGGTGAGATAGTGCGCAAAATTCAGAGAGTCAATAGCATACAATTGGATAAACTGTATTATTAAAACCAATTCAGACATCCATTTGTATATATATTGCAGATTTTTATAAGCACCTTATTACAATAAAATATCATAAGTAAGTAAGCAGATCCTAAATGTAAATCTTATATTTACCATTAACCTACTAAGAAAACATCTGACCAATAAACAGTTGGTGTTGTTATTATCGAAATTTTTATCTATATCAAATATATTAATACTTTTTTTATATTAATTAAAAAGTAATTAATAAATCTTGTCATAATTGATATTATTAATTCAGAATCAAATAAAATACCTTTTATTTATTATTACAGTAAAAAAACAACTCAATCAATATACAACTTCTACAGAAGAAAATTTAACCCTATTTCACTGAGCGTCAGAGTTGATTACTCAGTCGTGTACACGCATTGACATAGATTAAATTAAAATGAATATTAGTGATATGTTACAACTATATTTTATTTATTTTGGCTTCATAAAAAATTACTATATTCATATATATATATAATATATATATATATAATATATATATATATATATATCTTATATATATATTATTTAATATTATCTATCATTTTATTTCATATAATTTATACATGATTATAATTAATTAAAGATGATATATAGTTATATAATAATTGTAATTGGATAATTATTTAAATAAAAATAATATTTTTAATATTCTTTTTATAATTATATTAATTATGTAATGAATATCAAAATTTAATACATTGAAGATTCTCATATTCATTACATCTTGATTATTAGATTATATTATTGAAATAGTCGATTATCATGAAACAAATTCCTTCTCTTAATATAAACTGTTATTTTCTTTTCAGAAAAAAGCAAATTATAAATATTGTTGGGTGGAATTATAAGGATAGACCAAATGCCGTCGTAAAGTTCTGCTCCAGAGTAGTTGTGTGTGTGTGTCCTAATGTGTGGGCACTACATATATTTCATATTGTTATGCAGATGACAAAGTTTTCCCTCATCACTCTCTTCTCATCCATTCTCTATTTCATTCATGCTATTCTTCTAGGAGAAGTCTGTCTGCTCTCTCGGGAAAAAAATAGTGAAAATTCGTATATTTTGTAATACATATTACTAATCATCAGATTTTTAAAGACTCTTCGTAAAATATAATTATACGCTCCAATTCTCACGGATTTTTTTTAAATAACATGGAAATTTTCGTATTTTAATTATTACTATTTTTATATATATACACACTCATAATGAATATTATATATATTACATTACATTTAACTATTTACTTGGATAATAAATACTAGTCATCTCCTTCCAAACTAATATATATATAATAATATATAATATATATAATTATATGATATATAATATATTATATATTATATATATATATATATATATTATATATTATATTATAAACAAAAATATTACTTAAGAAGCAGCATGTATATAGCTTACAGATATAATATAATATTAAATATTATTTACTATATTTTTCTATATGTGTATATTTAAACTTCATAATGGTAAAGTATAAATATATATATATATTAATATAAATTAATAAATATTATTAATATATATTATATAATATATATAATATTATATATATTATAATTAATATATAATATATATTATATAATATATATATATTATATATATTAATATATATATATATATTTAATATTAATATATATTTATTAAATTATATATAAATATATATATATATAATTAATATTTATATATATTAATAATATATATATATATTATATCATATATATATTATAATATTTATATTAAATATATAAATATATATATATATATAGTGAAAGAAATTTTATGAAGACATTGATGGAGCAAATAGATTGGGGAACATTGAGGCAAAGGCTTGGGAGGGGGTAAAGGGGTAGGAAAGAAAAGGAAATAGATTTTGATAACTTGGATCAGTTGACTTCTACAATAGGGATGGGTGGATAGGGGATATATAATATATGAACAATATATGAAAAAGTTCATACTAAAGCATATAAGAAATACTTATTAGCCAAATTTATCAATTATAAACCGGAGTATTAAGCATTTGATAACATCATCCCCCTCTTACTTTTAGCGCTTGTAGTTGTATACTTAGCTAGATAATCTATATTGCTCTAGATCTCAGGAATTATATATATCACTACCACACAGGTTTTTAAAAAATGTGCCAAATGTCACCAGACTAAATGTATGTCATAACAGAGATAAAATTATAAATAGAAGAAATCCAAATGAATTTTCCCTTGCTGAAGTTTATTTATAATAGAACTAAATACGATCTTATGGACCTACCTTTCATTACGAGCTACATTTCAAGATACTGACTATAGACAATTACATCGTGAAATATATGTGGTAACAGTGAAGGAACAAATAATAATCACATCACCGCCGTTGATTTCGTTAGAAATAGGTTTTATTAAATATAAGGTATTTGGCAGACTGACGTTATGTAAATTGTAAAAGAAGAATATACAAAAACTGATATATTATAAAGTAGTTATATATATATAAATTCAAAATTTAATTACAGTTAGAGACTATTTCCTTTACTAATCATGTTTTAAACATGTTAATTTTACAAATTTATAGATTAAATCCTTAAATATTTATACTCAAATATAATAGCATTAAACTATATCATAAATACTGTATATGCTATCATTTTAATTCGTTTAAAGAATTTTTGACGTACCGAATGTAAGTTGAATATAAAAGCAATTATCCTCAATATAACGATATTGAGATTAAACTATAATAAGTTTATTCAGCTAAGAATTTATTAAATAAAGTTAGTAATGATAAGGAACAATCTTATAACCCAAAATTAATAAATGAGTACCATAATTTTATTATATATGAGAAATATTTAACAACGGTAATTTTTTTCCTTTCGTTGAGAATTAAGTTTTTTTTTTTAGATAATTTATGCATGGTTTTTTTTAAGATGACAACAGAGATATAAAATTTAAGAAAAAATGAAAATTTAAAAGATTAATTTATATACATAAAATATTATTCAAGTATAATGTAGCAGACTTAGATTTCATAAAACCAACTGATAATAGAATTTTATTCCATTTTAACGATATTATTTAGTATATATATATAACAAATATTAAATTAATCTATAGAAAATGTACCTAAAAAGAGAAATTATTTAAATTAATTTATTGAATATAATGAAGATAATTATAAACGTAAATGAGACTATCAATTTACATGTCATAAGACTATTGGTAACTATAATAAAATAATAAATATATATATATTTTAATTTGTGAAACATTTAAATAAACTCATTATGTTATACTTAAAATCTGACACATTATTATTAGCGGATGGTTTGAAATTATTTTAAATTACAATTTGTAATTATAATTAAATAATCATATTAATATAATTAATATCCAGCAATCCGTATATTTTACATCTCCTTAAGGGTTATCTTGGATTGCATTATTAAAAAGAAACTCGAATGTTAGTAAATTGGATTTACAGTAGCTCTATATACTCAAACACATGGATTGTTTGATGATCCACGTCAGCATCTGAAAGGATGTCAAAATTTTCATAAACCACATTATAGTATATATGTCACGATAAAGCTAAATAAATACCTTATTATAACAAGATAAGTAATGCTAAATAATAAAACCGTAGAGTAGATAAATTATATACATACTACTTATATTTATAGATGCTTATATTTATGTTATATATCTTAGTTGGGCAATGTCTCAGTATTTACCTACGGGAAATTTTAAATGTATGGATAAAAAACATTAACGATTTTGATGTTTTGGAACATTCAGTGACAATGAGAAAGAGAATAATTAAAAGGATAATATTTATTAGAAAGTTGATTTGGTAAATATTCATAGGAAAATAACACAATAATAATACATTAATGTATATTTACCGTTAGACTAAAACCGAAACTATATAAAAGTTGATACGTACTAATTATCACAATTTTCTTCAAATTGAAGTTATTAAATTATAAATAAAGTGTAAAAAAAAAATTATATAAAATATATATTACCATATAACTAATATGTGAATTTTTAAATAAAACAGTGTTTTGAAATTTTATTAGTAGATGAAACTAACGAAAATATAAACATAGAATATTTTAGAAAATTGTGATCAGAGCTCACAAGTATTAGTATAATAGAAATAACCATATAGATAATGATAGCTTTCAACCACCATCTAAAGAGAAAAGTGAAGCGAAAGTTATATATTGAAATTCTTCTTTGTGTGAATTTCTCAAGAAAAATATTGTAACAAATATATATGAAAATACTAACTATTGGATTAAATTCCTAATAAGGTTCAAATAATATACTTTAATTAAAATTTGACTGAGCTAAAACATATAGAATAATTAGAGGTTGTGATGCGATTATAATTTTACAGATTAGATTAAAATATGATAAAACCATCGTCAAAAGCTAATACAAAAAAATTATTGAGTATATATAAAGAATACCGAATTTCGCGCTGGAAGCTCATAATTTAAAATTAATATTTCTCTAGAATAATAATTGCATACTATAATACTCTTTGACAGAAAAGAAAAACAATAAAACAATAAAATTGATTACAAAAACCTAATTTTTAAACACTTAGGAAAAGTCTATAATTATTATAGTAGTTTAAAAAGGATTAAATAAATAGTCTTCTTTGGTGTTTAAATTGGGCAAAAATTGACAAGTACGAATCATGATATAAGATTAAAATAAAATATAAATGAAAAGCAATAAAATATAGTATTTGTATTATTACAGTACATAGTAAATTAGACATAAATAATCTAATATAGATATTGTAAAGAAGAAAGATATATATTAAGATATATTATTAAATTAAGTATAATGAAAGAGAAATTATAAATAAACTGAAATCTTCAATATGATATATCCAAAAGAGAGCATAATAATAAAATTAATAATTCAGAAAAAATTAACAAACGGAATTAGGAAAAGATAAAATAGAAAGATGGAATAAGTAACTGTAAGAAACAGATACAAGAATATGAATGAAAAGTAATAACTAGAGTAGCTGAATCGCAGATTATGGTAAAATATTAGAGATTTTACGCAAAAATTTAAAAAAGCTAAATTAGGTGAAGATGCAGCTATAGTTACTCAATCAAACGATTAACATTGAAGACTATAAAAAAGTATTATATGTTATGGAAGAAACATATCTTATACATAGGAAACTAATAATAATAATAAACGAATGTATTAAAAATAGTTTGGATTTGATCATCTACACAAAGTCAAATATAAATATATAAATAATGCATTATCGTTAGAAATGATGATTAAACAGATTAATATAATAATTAATATATTAGAAAAACAAATAAGAAACTCTATCATACCTAAATTACTGTGAAACATATTAATATAAATAATAGATTATCTTTGGTGACAAATACACAGAAAATGGTTATTTTATAACTATAAGTCTATAACCGAGAGGTGATAACGCTCAAATTGGGCTCTTAAGAATAAAGGAACAAAATCAAAATAGAAATCTAAAAAAATTATGGCATGGTGTTATATAGTAATTCGTTTAAGTGTATGAAAATATAACTCGATTAACTATAACTATTTTAAAATAAATTCTGACATGCTCTAATAGATTAAGGTTAGACTTATGTAA
This sequence comes from Trachelipus rathkii, assembly GCA_015478945.1. Taxonomy (NCBI): domain Eukaryota; kingdom Metazoa; phylum Arthropoda; class Malacostraca; order Isopoda; family Trachelipodidae; genus Trachelipus; species Trachelipus rathkii. Next base: position 9,150 of record JABUQX010122880.1, on the reverse strand, counting down.
ACTATATATGGAGAAAAGAATGAAATATAATCATGTTAGTTTGTTATATAAATAGGATTTGAGAGAGAGTCAGTAACAGCCACCTCAGTATATATGTTGTGTATCTATTGAGTAGGTGATCTCATATAAAATAGGAGTGCTCAAGTACAATCATATCCTATCTATCTCTAGTGTGAGTATACGCAAAGATATAAGAGCATAATCAATTTCAGAACATACTCTATGTTCTAATTCTATACCAATCGTGACTCATCCTGATCATATATTTCCTCAACTCTCATGTGTCTACGTGATGCGCGTAAAGGTATAACTGTATTAAAATTTAGAGCTACTAAGAAATGTGTAAAATGCTCTCCTATAGAGAAGGAAACGATGACGAAACATACAAGAGAGTAGTATTTGACTGTGGCGTTTACTGTTTTGTAATTGCGGTATAATATGTTCTCTTTTATAACTTTACGAGCCAGACGCGAGGTTAAAGACTGGAATAATAAGTACTCTCAACCTATAATACGACTGATTTGATTATAAAGAGGATGTTTTAATAAAGTGCACGTAAATTTAAAAATAGAATTTCTGTTCTTTTAGATTATTTATAGAGAACGAGAAATAGTGAGGCGAGGATATTTTGTTGATACTCAGATTACAATATATTAGAATCATATCCTAAGAAACGACCGGTATACAATATTCCACGAGAAAGAGCTATATCGCGAAAAAAGAATTCAATGTACGAATACCTCTGTTTAAAGACATGATTTAACCGACATTCGGCTGACCCTGCAGAGCCAAATGAGATATTATGTTAACAAACAAGAAAGAAAAATACATTATGTAATTTTTTGTATTGATATATTAAATGAATTGATTTACAAATACATTTGTATAAATGACTGTTAAGATTATTATATCACGTAGAGGTAAAGACATAAATTAAATACTAAAAGCTCTATTATATAATTAATATTTAGTTCAAAACTTAAATTTTTTAAAACCATTATCGTCAAACAATACGATCCAATGCTAATGTGTTTATATTGTTTTCTAAAGTAGTTTAACTTTTAAGGAATTTAGTTAATATTTTTAATTGAAATTCATTTTCAGAAAGTTATATGATACCAAGTGGGAAGATTTTTACGTAAATTATTGAAACTCACTTAGTAGAAACATATGAGATTTAGAGAAAGAACCATCTCGATAGTATTGTCGACATCGCGTTAGAATATAATACAATTAATATTATTAGTTCAGCGAGTTATGGAAGCTATTCAAGTCTAATATTTGAGAGACATACTCTAAAAATATTAAATAGATAAGCTCTCCTAAAATGCTTTCTATTTCGCTCTTTATTCAAATTATATTACGGAACAGGAAGAATATTTATCTGTACATTACCACTCACGAATTTAATAATAGATTCATGACACATACGAAATTCTCAATATCAGTTCCACTAAATTCAATTAATAACTTAACAACTGCCAAAAATCATCAAGTTAGTATTAATAGAATAGAAAGTTATATATTATATGGTTAAAGTTACGGAGTAAAAACTGGTATCAGGATTATGTGCTCTTAAATATTTCACAGGCAGATAATATGTGAGTAAGACGGAGTATAAGCCTCTAGTGGACACAGAAAGGATAGACACTCTATATTATTTAGATCCTAGAGTGAAAAGTCAATACGTTGCACAAATATTGAAAACGGATCGTTTAGAATTCTTGTTATCGGCTGCGTAAATATTTTGATCGTTGGTACACAATTTTCGGTTATTCTGCGTAAAATGATTAGGGTAAAGAAGGATATGAATATTGAGAATAGTTGTAACAGTAGATAAGGCCTGAGGTATAAAAATCTATTGAAGTATATTGTGCTAGTTAAAAGATGAGAAAATATTAAAAATACGAGAAAGAAGAGAAATGCAGGCAGTATGTGTATCATGCTATACTTGGGATCTATACGAGCATAACACTAGAGTTCGTGACCGTAAGTTCAGTAGAACTCGATGCTTAGATTTAGACGCATTGTACATTAAAAACCTTGAACAAGAGGTAATAAGTCGGGTTGTACTTCATAGACTTGTTTATGGTCCATTTTATCAGTTTATTGTAAAATGTACTCAGCTATACCTGAGGAGATATTAGTCTACAGTGAACGATCTTTAAATAGGGAATATAGAAAGATCCAAGCAGGGTTCGGAATGGCGACGGGTATTTTTACCAATTAAATTAAACGAATTATATAATATATATATATAATATTATAATAAATATATATAAATATATATAGAAAGGTAAAGTTAGACTGCTCTCGGAATCAGGCGCTACTGAAATAAAATTGAGAGAATTTTTATATTATAATCCTAAAAATAGGATAACTCAGGTATAGTATTCTAAAGTTATGTTTTATAGAAATTAGGATGCATTTACCAAAAAAATATTTTGAAGTTAAAGCGACTGGTTTAGAATCATCTAAAACGTTTACACATTTATTGCAATTTAAAAAACTTAATTTAAATTTACATATAAAATTATTTCAACTGAGAAAGAGTGATTGAAGTCTCATAGTGTGATTAATGCATCAATGGCAGCTAATATATAGTAGACATTGCTCAAAAATATAATATTCAGATATAAAAGTATATAAAATTTAACGTGATTTTAACGGTATAGATGTATCATGATATATAAATACTCTTGTAGCTACTACTCCTATTAAAAATAGAAACTTGGTAAATTAATATCGCAGAGGCATTTCACAAAATATAAATAGATTATTAAAGGAAAGAAATTTACGAGAAACAATTAGGTATGGTACGTGTGGATTATAAAGGTGACACTCGAAATTCTTCAATAAATATAAAAACAACTCAAGAAGTCACATTTAAGAAAACATTATAGTAATACATTAGTGTTCGCTATATTCAGAAGAAAGATAACGAAAGCATCAAGTCAGAATTAAGAAGATAATATTATAACAGAACTTTAAAATCTAAAAATTATGGAAATATTTTTACAGAATAAACATAATAATTTCTATTTGGAAATAGATTGATATTCTCCCTAATTTAGTAAAAAATTAATGTAGTTATATATATATCAAGTATTCTCTAATGAAGTATATAAAATGATCTCGAATATAATGTAACTAAGGTAATCTCTTATGAGTGATATGAAAGTAAAAAGTTTGTGATGTATGATATAATTTTATATTCCTCCTAACTAAGTTCATTTAATAACTTATGGTGAATAATCACAATAATTTAACTCCTTCTAAGTCATATTAAGAGAAGAGAGCAATTCACCACGCAGAAAAATTATAAAGAATTCGAGGTCATATTACGCTAACTACCTGACTCATATCTTGCCAATTACTTTCGCTAGAAGAATATAAAAATTCATATCATATTCTGATCTCCTTATGTTAATGCTAATTGAATTACAACCTACCACACGTTATTAGGTTTTTATATAGACTTTGCAATACAAAGTGATAGATTACATTAATATTTTTATCACACTATAAAGCTGTTATTTTCGGATGATCTTACCCTAATGAAAAACTTTTCGAAAGCATAGAGAAATTAGATAGTGAATAGATTTATACGTGTTCAAAAATATTGATGAATGAATCTTCTAACCTTATATGTAAATCAAGTATAAAGAAATTATAACTCATATTGAAGAAAATAAATCCCACATCTTGATAAATGAAAAAATACCATGAGGAATGAATTTAAAGAATGAAAAAAGTTATGAAATAGTATATAAGATTGGTGAGTTTAATATTAATAACGGTGATGAAAAGCGAGGCTAGAATATACTACCCTGTTTTATCAGATTCCTTTATACTAAGTTGAATTTGTTACTTTTAAGAGATCATCGAAAGTCATATCTGGCAAGATTAGAGGTGGTAAACATCTAACATCAAAACAGTTAATAACATCGAAGCAGTCGAGGAGACAGTTTGATATACATCGAAAACATCACATAACAAGGTGGTGATATGTAGATAGCTCTAACCATTATAAAAAACCTATGAGTGAGTGCGAGAACATCAAAAACATGTTGAATTGGCGTGTCGGGCGAGAGAGACAAGAAATATCCTATGTAAAAGCGGAACGTGCTCGAGAACCGAATGTGTAGTGTGGATGAGAGGGTGTGTCTGTAAGGACTGTTGGGATGCTTAGAGTGTTAACTGTGTGTTGTGTTGAATAATAGTGAATGAGGTTATTGTTAAGAACATAGAAAGTTTTTTGATGTATATGAGTTTAAGATATAGTTGTTATCCGATGTGTAAATAGTGAGAGATCAGCACTAGTTTAACATATTGAAAGGAAAAATATACAGTTTGATTTTTATGGTAATAATTTAGAAAATACTTCAGAAAAGATTGTATACATCGACAAGATGATTAGGACTGAGTTAAAATGTCGCAAGGCGAAAGATATCATATTGTCAAGAGAAATAGATAAAAACTGAGACTACACGAGTTATTGATGAGCCAGGAGGATTTGATGGTATAAGTAGTAACATAGCAGCATGCATGAAAAGCAGAATACATATCAAGAGACTGCCAACGCGAAATACTACCAATTCTATATATACCTCTCACGAGCTCAAGTTTCCTTGTAAACTATGAAGGAAGTATCAGCATCCACTAGCGTTACCTATAAAAATCATATATGGTATAGCATAGCAGGTTCAGTGAAAGTAAGTTAGCTGGCAAATGTGATATGTATATGTGTTACCGCTATGATTAATTGTGATAGATATCTAATAAAATATGACAACGCATTTCACTTGGAGTGTTATTAAAATTATATGAGACCCTGAAAGGAATATGCGTCGTTGGGAATAATAGAGTTATAGATCTAAAGAAATATAGCGTGAGAGCGGCTCGACAGTTAAAAATAGAGTAGCGTATAATAGGATCGTTTGATTATATAATTGATTTTAAAAAATCTAAGAAATAACATAATCAGAAGATGAGGAGGTACTTGATGAAAGATCGTAATGAGGAAACTTCTCGTAGAGTCCATGAAAATCGGCTTAGACGGAGAGGAAGTTTCCGTGAGAAACAAATGTGAACAAAAGTATTAATCAATATATATAATTTATATGGAACAATAATGGGGAATGAATGTGCAAAACTGAAAGCATGATATGTTTTTGTTGTGATGATGCGGGGAATAAAGTATCTGCTACAGTACAGGTAGAGTAAGGAATGATGTATTGTATATAGAAGATTGTGTATCAAATGTACATAGCGCGGTATATATGCTCGAAATAAAATAAAAAAATTGTGGCGCTTTGGAGTCAGATAGAAATATCTTATGAAATCGAATTACGTCGAGAAGAAGAATGTAATGATAGAAAGCAAATCATCAAGCACAAAGAGAGAGCGAGGTGGTGTGAAGAAAGGTGAGTGACTCCCGAAGAACTAGCCATGATACGTGAGAGGAGGGATCGTTACTGAAAGTGGATCAGGTACTGGTGTGGTTATGTAGTGGATTTATTGATATCTGCACTCCACTTGCAGAGTCCACCTGATGAGCTTAGACTCTCAAAAACAATTTGAGACGTGATTAGATTCCAAGATGAATAATCCCAATTCAGGCATCCCATAGGAAGCCCTGGGAATATGTATGTTATTACTGATGAAGTGTGTCCACACGAAAGCTACGAAGTTTTCATTGCAATTGAACTTGTTATATAGAGTGGTTAGAAGTGATATGGTTGGCGATAAACAGATAGTCATATTAATGCGTGTTACATTATACATCTTTCTTCCATACTCGACAATAATTATGAATCTCTTGTGTTATCTGTAATAACATCTGATCAAGATATAATTTTTACCCTTTCTTAAAATTAGAAAAGGGTAAATCACATGAAAATAAGCGTTATTAATAATAAATACGTATATTGTTTATTCAAATCAGATCAAATAAAATAAAATTTGCTTTTAAATATAACGGTAAAATTTTTGAAATATTATTTCCAACGAGGGCTTATGAAATTGAAAGCGATTATAATTTACATTCAAGAACACTTGTTAAAAATAAAGCATTCAGAAGCAGTTCAAGTAATATTGAAGCAAACACATAAAACTATGAAATGTATTAATATTCATGTTAGGAAAGGCTAATTTATTTATAATAATTTTAATGAAAGTCATTCTTGCAACATTAGGTAGTTATCGGATGTGCTATGAAGGCATTGGAAAAACATGAAAGTGAACAACATTGTTAATATTTCACCAGTAAATTTCATCTCTTAGTTAATTGCGATATTATAGAGGAATTCTTATCTTAATGGACATACAAAACCATTTTGTATAGTTTACGTTTCCCGATGTTCCTCCCGGTTATAAAATAAATGAGAGACTAAAACAGTAGTATATCTACCGATAAACAATTCCAAAACTGTTAATTTATTCATATTTGGCTTTACTGATCAATATCATAATACCATTAAATCTTCCGAGTGAGAAAAATTAAAACTATTCAGAATTACAATTTAAAATTCACATAAACTTTATTTTTCGCTATAATAAATAGAGTATAATTTAAATGGGAAGAAATCTTTAAAAATAGATGCTCAATTAAAAGATTTAAAGAATATCAAGAATAAGAACCTATGATATTACAGCGAGTTGAATTTAAAACACTAGTGATATAAGAATATGCAGTTTCAAAATCAGGAAATGAATTATACATACCTTTCAGATAAGTTATATTTATATCGAGGGATCTTTAAAAAATGAAGATTAAATTAACAAATTTGAAAAAGATCCAACCTGGAACTGGACTGATAAGGAAAAGGAATTACTATATAAATTTAATTAAATAACAGCAACTGCTTTTCTTTCATAAATATCACTGGAAATAAAAAAGTAATAGCGAGATATCAAGATCCTGGACAAGCATTCAACTAATGAAAGGACTTTTAAACATATCCTCTAATTATTCATAGAAGGTAATGAATTTTATGTGGTCACCTGATAAATGTGAGTAAACTAAATGTCCAAAAAATAATAATTCTGGATATGTGGAGAGACACAAATACTTATTATAAGAAACATCATCGGAAACTTTAAAGTGTAGCTATTCCATTAAGACCATCATATTTGGATTTGTGATACACTACTATCAACTAGATAACATAGGCATAATTAAATTTAATGTAATGCAATTGAATAACCCTCAGATCTTACATTAAGAAGACAGAAAGATCAACAGGATCAATCGAATGTATATATTAACAACTCAGATCAGTAAACAAACGATGAATCACGGTTACTTAATAAAAGATAATTCTCAAATATAGATAGAATAAATTATTTTATCAGAGGAATAGATATGGAGAAATCCCACACGAACACTTACAGCCTATATGAATATTCAATAAAACTGTATAAAAATATTCAAAATAAAAAGTTGTACTTTGAATATTAATTTTTTGAATAGACAGTCTGAATCTACTGCGAAGTAAATCAAGGAAGACACAAACAACAAATTCAGATTGGTAGAATTAAATGTTACAGCCGTACCTGACGCTCTGACTGAAACCTCCGACTTCTATCCATTTTATGCTTTTCAAGACCAACCGAACAAATTGCGTGACTAATCCAATCCGATGAATTAGAGGGCCTACTATTTAATCACTTGGTAATATAACCTAACGCTTGTTCGTATCAGTTAAATAGTTGAAAGATATCCAGAAATGGATCTTCGACTTGATCTTTAATGAGAAATTATTCATCAACGCTTATAAAATGCTATATCCAGAATTATCTCTAACATATACTTAATAAAGAAAATTGTTCTATTAGTTTATTAGAATATCAAAACTTGTATCCATTGCTAGTATTTGATGCACGACGACTAGCCTGGAAAAAATAAAAAATTCAGTAAACAGATATTAAAATAAGAGCAACTTTTTAAGAAAAAATATATCAAAAACTACCAAAACGGCTTATGCATAGATTATCAGATCGACTTGTGAAACTCCAATCTGATGGAAATAAAATTGAATATCGCTTTTTAATTTTTTCTCTTAAATAAATGAGTATTACTGTATTCATTGTAGAAAAATAAAACAAATACTGAAAATGTTCAAAAGGTTATACAAAATAAAAAGTATATGCTTAGAGGTAAAAAGATTCAGAAATGTTTTATGGAAGAGTAAAAACTCAATTTACTTCTTAATAAAATTATTAAAAATTATGTTAAATATAAAGAGGTGGGGGCAGCAGCTGCCCCCACCTCTATAAATTATGATAAAATTATGGTAAATATGAAGAGGTTGGGGGCCGCTGTGGCCCCAACCTATCGTTTTTTAAAGTTAAACGAAAAGGAATACGGAGAGGTGGGACCCGCAGCGGGTCCCACCTATCGTTTTTTAAAGTTAAACGAAAAAAAAATTAAAATTGTTATATATATTTTCGTTATGGCAAACTTTACCATAACAAAAAAAATTAAATTTGTTATATATATTTTCGTTATGGCAAACTTTACCATAACAAAAAAAAATTAAATTTGTTATATTTATTTTCGTTATGGCAAACTTTACCATAAAAAAAAAAAAAGGAAAAAAATTATATATAAAATTTTATATATAATAACTTTTTTTCTTCTTAAATAAATGACGTACAACGATATGAAAGTATATCTTACACCGAATCAGGTAAAGAAGTTAAACAACGCAGTAAATAAAAAATCTTCTATATCATTTAGAATCAATCCAAAGGATAAAGGAAACATATCTCTTCTCTTAACTCTAACTCAAAAAGCTAAATTTTTAAAAGGTATACCATTTAATTTAAAATTAAGTATATCACAAGTAACAGCCTTGGCAAAACATGGAGGATTTTCAATAACACTTCCAATGTTATTAGGGGCTGCAAGTGCAATCGGTTCTCTTGCTGGTGGAGCTAGTGCTATAGCAAAGACTGTAAATGATAAAAAAACGGCTCAAAAGCAAATTTAGAAGAAAACTAGAAGGCATACTCCTGCCAAACCATACTTATTCAAAATGGAACAAAAAGAAAACAAATGGAAAAGGATCCTTTTTTCAATAAATACTACCATACCGCCACGATTCATACTCTTGATTTATTTTTTCAAACCAGTTACAAAACAGT
>JABUQX010122879.1:5000-13816 GCA_015478945.1 Trachelipus rathkii | reverse complement strand
ATCATTCATCGTATCTACTAAAAGAACATGTCAGTATTAGAGTTCGATTCTCAAGATTAAACACTCATATTCGATTAAAAGTCACTAGATTTTGTTAAAATATTAACATTTCCCTTGAATTCTAGCATTTAAATTTCACCTTTGCACTTGTTATGTCACATTGAGGTTTTGGAACTATTTCACTTGGATAGAAAGTGACCACCCCAAAGTTCCTTCTTAGGTTCCTGTATTGTCCTCAGAAATATAATCCCATGGCAATACTAAGAATATCGTATTTTCCGGAACAAAATATTAATATCTTAGATGTGCCCTAACTTAGTGTTGGTTGAAGTCTTCTCCATCCTAATGGTTTCTTCTTCCTCCTTTAGCATAGGAAAAAAGGAAAATTGCTCATCCCTTTAATAGTTTAGTTTCTGTTCGTGATAGGGAATGTGATCTTCCGGAATACAATATTGGCGATGAACTAGGTTCATCTTTCATGACGGTTTCACTCGTAAAGTCTAGTCCTAGCTTAGCCATCACACTCCATCAAGGGGTATTGTCTGGCTTGGCATTCGTTATATATATCGTTTGCTACTTTGTCTATCAGAGTTACCAGGTCTCGTATTTGGATATTTTATCCTTTCTTGACAAGTGGGACTGTACGAATTTTGCGTCATCGAGCTCTCGGGCGTAGTCCGTAATTAGCTTATGAATGCCTAGCCAGTTCAAGTCTCTATGTCAAATGCTTGTCAGATATTGAGATCTGAGAATTCTATGATGGCCACGCTTAGTCTTGTGCGACTGAGGGTTTGTCCATCTGGAGAGGATTGAGTGGGGTGATAGAGACTCCCGTTGTACTCTAGCTGACATGTTTTTTTAAGGAGTTGAAGGTCCGGATGAATGTGTGAGGTGGGCGAAGTGGAAAACCAGAAGAGCTCATCTCGGAAGGTGAAACGAACCGCCACATCAGCACGAGCCTCGACTGAATGGGGAGGGAAAGCCCGAAGGCACGTCTGGGCCTGGTGCGGTCTCATACGCGAGCCGGGAGTTCAGAAGATAGGGCTTAAAGGCAACTTTTAGTAACGTGCATTCCTCTTCACAGTAGTAATCACACTATTTCTGTGCATGAGGAAACGTGGATATGACTTGAATTTCCTCTGTTGTTTGGAGATAAAATTTTTTATATTTGCAGCTGGTCTCTTGAAGGCCTGTATTGAAAAGTGTTTTGTTTATAGTTGGGGGTTTTGTTCGCTTATTTAAATGAGACATAGTAGTAGGGTTTTTCGCAGGGGTCGTTAAGTTACTACCTTGAGTTTTTGGAAATATTTGCTGACTTGAGAAGAGACAGGTAAGTCGGTAATTCATAATGGTTTTGAAAATCTGCCTCTCAATTTCTCAGTTTTTTCTGGTAACAAATTACATATATGGAAATGGTAAGCAATTCTTATTTTGTATGGCTGTAATTGTTGTCTAATTGGGCAATAGCATTGAAAAGTCCTCGTAAAGACTGTTTAAATTTAAAATGGCCGAGGAGAGAGGGTCAGATTCGTTCCATCGGAACTTATAAATTCTTGCTATGGCTTCAAATAAGTTGAGGGGTTGTCGGGGAAATGTATTCTTGGAGGACCTTTAGAAATTCCTCCAAATGTGGGACCCATGCCTTCTTCCACCACACGCACTAGTATGTTCTTTTCTTTATTTATCACTTTGTCTTTTGTGCTGTGTCTTGAGAATAGTCATTCTCTACAATTAGAGATTCCAGAAATATATTTTTCACTCCAGGTTTAGAGATCGTTCTCGTCATTTTTAATCACTTGATCTCGTGTGCCGTCGAAAGATGTTCATTGAAAAAAATAGTTGCTGTGACGTGCATATTACATGTTGCAGTCTAGTTTTTTTGGCTCTCGAATGTTTTTGTTGGTGAGAAAAAAGATTTAGGAGTATTAATACAACTTTCCAGTTCTCAATATTGTGTATAGTTGTAGGTATATTGGACTCTTTTACCAGATCCCCATTAGATTCGTCACTCAGTCAATAGATCGTTTCAGGCTATTACTAGAACCTTGTAGAGCTCATATATAGTATATAATGGTGATGTAGTATTTGTATGGCCTGTGCAGGTGCATGCATAGACAGGTCAGTAGAGTAGCCCAATACTGATTTATATAAATCACCACGTTCATTCGCATTATTGGAAAGTGGATATATAAGTAGGTCAGTAGTTAAATATAATAAAAAAAAAACTAAATATGTGATTCACCTACACGTTATGTGACACTTTTACACTCATATATCGCTTTATCTGTCCTCAGTATTCATACTCATATATGGCGCATATTATATAACAATACCAAGGGAGTGTATATTGCAAATAGAAAATTAGTTGAATTTATAGAATTGTGTTATGTAGTTCGTCACAAACAATTCATATATGTCACAGAAGTTGACGACTTAGAAAAGGATTTCGATATCGATTCATCATCTATAAGATAATCAAAGCTTTAAACTTTTTAAAATAAGGAAATGATGTAATTTTGTTCATTAGAAAAGCGAAGTAAACTGTGAATTAATCTAAATTCTATAAATAAAGACGACTCCATAAATAGTAAGTAAACATTTACATATGCACACATCTAACTCCTTTGTGCCGATAGAAGAGAGCGAATAACAAATGAAAAGGCACAGAACTTTCAGTCACAGAAATTCACATTATGGAGAATAACAGAATGTTAATTAACGAATTATTATTATCAAATAAAATCGCTTCAAAAAAAAAACCTGAGCAATTCTTTAAATTCTTAATTTGGTAAGATAATAAAAAGTACTTGTAATTAGGATTAGTAATATGCATTCAAAAAAAGGATATGAGATGTGTTTATATAAAACTAATGCTGAAGTTAGACAGATAAAAACAAAAAATGGATATCCGGTAAGTAATTTTTTATAAACTCAATTGAAAGTAAACTCCCGTGCAGACATCTATAAAAACAACTCTTATTAAAAGCGTAGGCAGATGTCTACTCTAACATAGCGCTAAGCTATTAACGATATATACGTGAACCATACAAATTATTCTAAAATAATTTATCGGCACCACAACTAGAAATCAGAAAACGGAGGACAAGTATTACTAAGAAGTGAGAATATACAATAAAGTGTAGGTTCAGGGTCTACCATTGCAATTTTAAAATGAGTGAACGACTAATGATAATTGAAGATGCCCGAGTCACTATAGAAAAAAAAAAAAAAAAAAAGAAACAATATATCCACACAAGGGCAGCTCTACAATTGAAATTTAATACAACCGATATCTATTAAGGTAATGAACGATATAAAACACAAGTCTTATAACAAACACTCAAGAAATAAATAATGTTGTATGCTGTTGTATATGTTTGTATGCTCAGTGATGTAGTAACGAAAAAATTTGGCACAGAAGTGTCAGTTCTAGAAAATAGACAAGAGTGGGCAGATACAGTATACAGCCTGTGTATTATATAATCCGAAGTTAGAAGTGTCAGTCTGACATGGCGGCAAGAACACCTGTGTGTAAGATCCGAAGTATACTAAAGAGACGAACCATTAATAACTCAACGACTCTGGAATATTCCAGCCCAACATTTTGACTCCCATGTTTCAAATTGCATCCAAATAAACGCCCCGCCGAGACTCGCTAGAGTTACAGAGATTTAAAATAAAATAATAATTTTATCAACGTTTTTTTTTACTCCTTACCACATTGAGATAATTTTGCTACATATTATGAGACAATGAATGATGTTGTGCTAAATAAAACAGAAATGTCATTTATATAAGTATTAGGAAAAGATTTAAATCCTTCTTGGTTACATTATATCTATAATATTGTTATTATGATTATGTGAATAAATTTATGTTAATAAATTAATAATTATTGAATTCTTTTAGAATCAGAGAACTATACTGGTTATAACTATTCGTTAATATATTTTTTTAGAGTTGAATTTAAATATAAATTAAAATTATTTTTATATAATTATTATTATTTTAATATTTACGTATATTATATGTTAAAGAATATTCAAAATTAATATTTTAAATTTTATATATATATATGATTTTATAAATTTAAAATAATTATATTTATTATAATATATATATATAATTACTATGATTAAAATTTTATTATATATAATAATTTTATATCATTAGTAGTACTAGTATCGATATCAAATATTAAATAATTATATTTATTTATATGATTTATTTTAATAATTAGTATATTAATAATAAATATTAATTATATTATTATTAATTAATTTACTAATTAAAAATAATAATATTTAAAGATAAATAACAATATGATGCTATTATCACGGTTGAATAATCATTTAACTTTATATTAATAATTGAAAAACACAAACTATATATTAATATAAAATTATATTTAATTCTAATTCATAATTATTATTATTACTTTATAATTATATATATTTTCTTATATAATTTAATATGAATAATTATTATATAATATATAATTATTATATTATAATTATATAATACATATTTATATATATATTATTTAATATATTAATATTTTATTTCAATCTATATATAATATTATTATAAATGTATAATATAATATAATTGATTATTTATTATGTATATCTATTATAAATATTATATATTATTATAATAAAATTATTTTATAAAATTATATTATTAATATATAAAATTATTTCTGATATTTTAATTATTAATAATATTATTTATGTTATTATAATTTTTTATTTATATAATTATTTTATTATAAGTATATTAATATAGATTAAATATATATTATATAGGTATATATAAATTTTAAATGTTATTATTAACTGAGATATTAATATATTTTATATAATAATCTTAAGAAATATAAAAATAATTATTAAGTGAAGATTAATTATTAATATAATTATATTGTGATATATAATTAATTAATAATAGATAATATAATACTTATATTATAAAAGTATTGTTTTCATGCTGTACTCTCTAATATAATAATTTTTCATACAATTTACTAAAAATTCAATTTATAACATAAATATATCACATAACTCATAAAGATATACACAATACATGAATAATCATATAATCATTATAATTATAATTAATTATATATATAGTTATTTATATTATTTATTATTAATATTAAATTAATATATTGACTAACTAACAACAGTTTCTATTAGCAGTTTTAAATGAATACTAATTTATTTGTTATATTTACCATTTTAAGCTCTCTGGTACAACATTCATGGAGTACTAAATGTAGACTCTCATATATTAATATTATTGAGTATTATTGTATTATATTAATTTATTGTAAATAACTTTCACATTTTACATTAACTTATAAAGGGAGCAGAAAATTCACTAATTATCCATTTTATCTAGTGAACTTTATTTTAAGTGAGTCATACTACAAATCCTTGGGAGGAGATTCTAAGAACTAAAATAAATATATACTAAACCATTCAAACTTCATAAATAACCTAAATGAAAATTTAATCAAATGAATTCAAATGATGATGATGATATAAAATATATTTTAAAATCTACTTTGAATTCTATTAAATGAATATTCTTACGTATATATAATCATCACTATTTGAAATGTTATTATTTAATATTTTACTATTAATGATAATTTAATATGATATACATTATATCATTATGATTAAAATAATGAATTTCCATCCTCGTCAGATTTTAATTTTTCCTTATATTATTTTAATTTATATGATGTTCGTATATATAAATTTAATTATCGATTATTTTTTAACGATTATCCTTATATTATTTCAATGCTTAGTCTCTTAGGAAAAGTAAGTTAGTGAGTCTTAATCATATCTTCTAATAACCTGCACACCTAAACTACATCACATCTCACTCAACGCACTCTAGACGCAAAATAAAATATATCGTTGATTCCTTCCAAATTGAAAAATAATTAATTAACTTACCAATGATATCAATAGATTATGAATAATGATTATGATATAAATGAGATACAGATACGATAATACTTATAAAATTTAATTATGTATAAACTAATTTCACATACATACCATCACCGTCACTAAATGATAAAAAAAAGAAACAATTAAGATTCACACTTATTATTATTTATTTATGCCATCTTCTGATTGTGTATTTGTATCGTAGGATAGTTGTATTCATAGTCCACTATAAATTCTTTAGAGAACATGATTTCCTTATAAGAACTATACTCAAACTCTAATATTTAAAATTATTACGCTATTATATATGAAATAATATGGTCAAAAGGAGATCATTTTTGAGTTAAACATCACAAATTATATATTCCAGATCAGCAGAGAACACTATCCTAGTCAATATTATTTCTTTTTCTATATGTTTCCCATTGGGCCTATGAGAAACAAAGTGCGTTGTTATTTCAGTTTTTTCTAGAAATGGAAACAGGTTAAAAAAAATTTAGCTATAAAATTTAATTTGTTGCAATTCGTGTTTTAAGCTATATATGTATATATATAATATAGTTATAAATAATGATAAAAGAAAATTAAAGAATATAAATACAAAAATAAAACTTAAAGGCAATTCCCAAAATTCTTCGTTAACACGTGTATCAAATTGGGAACTTTTTCAAAGTCGGCTTTCCAAAATATTTTCTAAAACTTTTATAAAACTATATATATATTATATCAAAAATTTTATTTTGTGTTAATTAATCAACTTATATTTAATTTTTTTAAGGTAATCTTACACGTTCCTTAAATACTTTATGAAATGTTTATACCTGGAAAACAGTAATGAATGACTATGGCGGTACATTGACAAATGACAGATAGAAGTGAGATAGATTCATAATTATCATCATCTTTCAGCCTTATAAGCACCTATCGTGTTTTTTCATCATATTTACGCACACTCTCTTTAAAATCAATAGGCTATTAGTGAGAATTCTACACACATCGAGAATACTTTAGATTCGAGTTTGACTCCAATTGTTATAATAGAACTGTGAATATTTACTTTAGAATACATTTTCCAATTATTTTCCTCAGTTTATTATTACAACGATACTAACAAGCTACACTGATTTGTATTATAATAAAGAATCACAAACACAACAGAATTATATAAAAATTAGAATGAGTATTGTAAAGCGATAATTTATAAAAAATTATTTACCAAAATAATGTCTTCACAAAAACCAACCATATAGTTAACATTTAAGTTTTCGGGAGGCTGTTCTATTTACACATAGTATATTAAATAAAGTGGCAACTTGGATTTTTCTGATTGGTGGGAATATAACCTTATGATCAACCTTATTTAGCGATATTTCAGCGGAAAGAAAAGCAATTTTGAGATACTATTAAAACTTTCAGTTTTTTACTTCGACTTCTCAGATTGCAGTCAATAGATTATCATAAATGGATTAGAATTTAATTAACATAAGTACATCGATAAGATGATTAATCTAAGATAGTGCAGTAAAAAAGTTTAATTATTTAATTATGTTAATTAGTATAGTTATGTCTGACTATATTTAGGATAAATATTAGGGTTGAAGGAAATAGATTAACTAGTAAAGTAGAAAAGCTAGCGTGATTATTTAAAAAAAATAAAATGAACTTGATACTATGACTCGTCATAGTAGCATACATCCATAATAGATTTGCCAAGCCTTACAGACGGAATATATGATATTATATAGACTATTTTTTTGACTCTAAGAATATTAACAATGCTACACTGATCGGCATAACTATTAATACATAAAAGAGAATCGAGAAGAAATTAGTATGCCGGCATTACTTAATAAAGCTTAAACTTTTGAACACGAAATATCGATTATATAATATATAATATAATATACTATATTATATATATATTTCATATATAATGATTAATTATATATATAGTATATATATATAAAGATCTTAATATATCGACATAGCATATAACATATTAATAATACATAAAAACATAAAAATACTACGCGCCGACAGGCACGATTAACCACTTAGATCAACCTAGAACCTATAAATATACACAGCACTACCAATTCTCAGTTTATACCAAATAAATACATCAAACCAATAAATTTCATAAATATATATTATACTGAATGCTCGACTTATATCGATTTTTTAGTGGTCTCCACCTAAGGCCAACCATAGCATTTAAGATCCACTTTCACCATACTGAGCCCTTAAATCCCCCGCAAATACGAGCCCCAAAAACTCCGATTACCAATCTAACCTCATTCAATAATTAACTAATAAACAGCATACTCGACTATATAATCACTATAAATTAATAAAAATACCTATATAATATGATTCGTTCTTAGCGTAACTCACATTTCTTGTCATTTTATTCAATCACAGATATATAATATAAACCAAAACCTAAGCAATAACAGGATAATTATATGTAACGAGAACAATTACACCTATAGTATCATACAATCTCACTAATAATCAAGATACATAATATTACCATACTACACCACAATTAAAATACAATTATCATTATTATTAATTTGATTCATATACGCCTCTCGCCTATAACTAATATGAAACGACTCCTTTTTAATCATAATCATTCATGAGTAGAAGAAGCACTGCAAGAGAATAGAAAAACTTACAAATAAACCCAAAACAGGCATTTAATAAATAACAAGGGTGCATATCTACACACCTCAACAACACTCTACACGAAGAAATAAAATACTTCCCATAGACATACTTGGAAATGAAAGGGACTCAATTTTTCGCCAAAACTCAAGCACACCAGCACCCATGTCACACTAC
>JABUQX010122878.1:0-21303 GCA_015478945.1 Trachelipus rathkii | reverse complement strand
TTTCTTATGAGGGCCCGCCCTAAACAACCGTTGTGGACAATGTAGAGGTTCCAAGACATTTTTTTGTTATATTAAGGCCAGCGATGTTTATATTGTCAACAGGCAAGACACAAGAGAACAGTCGAAAGAGATCGAAAAGTTAGAAGTTGTTTTAGAAAGGGAGATTTTAGAAGTTCTGCTTTTTAAAGAATTGAATTTCACAAAGTGATTTCTAACCCACCGGCAAATTCTATCCAGATCAGTGAGAATAGAATCGAAAGATTGAGACGAGGAGGCCCAATTCTAGAAGTAAAAAGGAGCCCAGAATTGATAATTGAGGTTGACGAATGAAGGCGTCGAGTTCATCGGCTATATGAGTGGATAGAGGTTAGATGTGGCAGCGTGAGAAGATCATTAGTAAAAAATAGGAATAAAGTAGGGAGATAAGACAGAACCCTTGAGGAACACCACTATTGACAAGAAAAAGAAGAAGAAGTCGGCCTCCATCAAACCACCACCGATATGAGCGGCCTTGAAAAAGTTTAGACATAAGTAAGCAAATTAGAAGGAGGAAACCCAAAAGGAGGGGAGCTTAAGAGAGCAGTGACGCCTGCCATACCGGTCAAATCTTTGGATATGTCAAAACGCCATCACACGCAAGTCTCCCGTAGTTCCTAAGGAGGGCGTAAAACCATAAATTGGTTTAAATAGGAAAAATATATCGCTGGTAGACCTTGAAAGCCGAAAGCCGCGTACTGGCGATCGGAAAAGAAGAGAATGATTTGAATATTCCCAGCATGCGTCTAAGAATGGAGGAGTGAGAAGGTTTCAAAGATCTTTAGACAGAATACAAGTGAGACCGTATAGAGGTCGAGATGTTAGAAGTGATCAGAGCAGAAGATTAGGCCTATTTTTCGGAATAGCGGTTGGACGATGTGCGTGCTTCCAAACACTGAGGGAAAGTGCTCGGTATTAGACATAGAGAATAAAGTTGAACGAGGCAGGCCAGCACGAAGCCACACTGCCCCTTCTATACAAACACAGCGGGAGGAATGCCATTCCGGCCACCCGCCTTTCTAAGTAGAAAGTTCAAAAGATTTCAGAAACCCATGCACGCGATCAAATGTAATCACAGGCCGCTACAATAGGACACCTGAGAGGAGAAGGAGGAGGAATGCCAGAACCGTCCAACACGTTTGAGTTAGAGGAAAATAGGAGGCGAAGAGATTGACTTTTCAGTTGGAGAGTTAGCCAGAGCAATCAGATCGAATAAGAGGAGGAAAGCAGATTTACAGAAGTTTGTTTGAGATGTCTTATTTGGCAAGTATGCCCGAAAATTTGTCGAGTAGGAGAAACTAAGGAGGTTAGCACGCACTTTCGTTTGATGAAAGCCCTTTTTTGCTCGTCGAAGAAGTATCCCTGCCAACACGCTTTCTAAGCTGGAATGAAAAATTACCGCGAGAAGTTGATAGCGGAGGAACAGAGAATTTTTCCACTCCGATACGCGCTGTCTCTAGCCTGAATGGGTAATGAGAACAAGCACATCGAACCATGGATTATGTGGAGAGAAAGAATTTAGTCGAAAGAAGGAATGAACCTGCTTCTCGTCCCGTCAACGATTACAGCTGCCATTTAGTGGCAGAAGCCCAAAGCGTCATCAGAGTTTAAAGCAGCCATTCCATTTATAGTTAGCGTAGAAAAAAGTGCCAGAAAAAACGCTTAGCGTAGAAACAACAAAAGTGCCAGAAAAAAAACGCATAGGGCAGAGATGGAGCTGTGGAGAGAAAGATTAAAATTAAGAGATATAAGGTCTGTAGCGTCAGATTACCAATCAGGAGCGCAAGGTGAGTGTATTTAATAGAGAGATAGGAACTAGGTGGTGAAACATAGGTCAAGTGTGATGCTTCAAGGAATTTAGTTAGAAATGTAAGTGTGGGTTGTCTTATTAGTAGGCTGCCAGATCGTTGAGAATGCGTGAAATATTCGGCTCTCCTATATATATATATATATATATATATATATAATATATATATATAGTATTATATAATATATAATATATAGTAATAAGATATATACTATATATATATATATATTATATGATGAAGTTTCAAAAGAAAGATGTTTTATAATTATTTTTATAATTGGAAAAAAGAAAAAAAGGAGAAAAAAAGGAAAACTTGACTTATTAAATAAAAACTAGGGAAAAAAAATAGAAGATTAAATGAATACATTCTCGCAAGGAGGAAAATAATGAGGGGCACTTACTAAGGGAATAGTGAAGCACTCAATACTGGATTAGTGAATGTCGCGTTAAAGGTTTAAGCAATGAAAATAAGGGTAATCTGCTTAGAATAATGAATAGAGGATGGTGCTATTTTCTATAACTGATTGGAATATGGTATGTTATGGGAGTTTGGACAAGACAACACTTCGGAGAAATCTGTTATTTAATATTAACCAGTATATGAAGTCTGTTGATAAGTGAATGCTCGCTGTTCATCACATGGTTTTGATGGCGTGTTGCAAGACCCAGGAAATAGGTATTTGTGGATGAAGTAATTAGTAATGGTATTATGGTAATGGGTAGAGTGAGAAACGTGAAGAATTCGGATATCTGCAGGTATAGATATGAAATTACTGATGAAATTGATGAAATGATCAACAACGGAGGCGAGATGGTGATTGATGTGATTATTTGGAAGTTGTGTAATATAGAGTTTATGGAGGGTATATAATTCAGAAGAAATGTAAGGAGATCAGTAATAGTACCCTAATAGTAGTAAGGGTAAGGAATGATTAAGGATGGAACTGTAGGAATCGTTATAGGCGGTAATTAGTATTATTGAGTTGTAAGTAGGGAAAGATATAATGCTGGTATTTTAGTCGAATAGAGTGCGGGTCGCAGGTGAACTGAAGGAGCTGACCTTGGTGCCCAAGAACAAGGTGGGTGCGTTTAGGAGTGGTAAAGGGAGTGTGGGATCAAATCTTCATTGAAACAAATGACTAAGAATACATGAGGAAGAAGGAAAAAGTAAGATGTGGTATTAGGTTTTATTGGGGATTTGCAACAGGCGTGTGATAGGATTTAATAGGGAAGCCCTATGGTAGTTGTTAGTAGTGATTTACGGTGTTGGTGTAGGCTTCTGAATGCGAATCAAAGTTATGATTATGGCGTAGTATGTGAAGCACTGAACGGTGGTTAGAATAAATGGTAGTCAAAAGGATTGGTTAATACTAAATAGCGGAGAGAGGCAGGAATGTCTGTCCCACTTAGGCGTTAATTCACTTTGTATTGCGGAATGAGCCGTTAATAAGAATAATTGGATACGACGGTGGCAGAAATGGTTATAAGGAAAACTGATGAGGACATGAGAGTGAGTGGAGGGCTGCACCTACCTAATATAGCGGTATTGATTTGTGTGTGAGAATAGAATCTGAAGAGAGTTAGAGGAATATGGTAGAGGACCGATTTGGCAAGTCAACAAAGAATGGAGTGAAGGTAACGATAGAATAAAGAGTAAGGTTACTCAGTGTATGGTTGTAAGGTGAGTGACAGCTTCTCGGTGTGGAAGGTTAACGATGATTGATTGGTACGTAGAGACAGCTGGACAGAGTGATCTGAAGTTTTAAGATAATTTCAGGATATATAGAGGTTGGGATGGAAAAGGGAAACTGTAGGATAAGCGTGTATTGTAGTAGAAGAATAAGAATTGATAATATAGGGCAGAAGTGTGCCTATCATTGATGCAGATTAAATACGTGCTCAGAGGTGTAACGTAAAAGGAATCCTAAGTCACTGAGCTGCCTTAGGGTCTTACATGAGGCGTATGTGTTAACCTGTGTTAAGAAATGGATATAGTAGTTGACACACTATGCGTCTAGAGAAATCATAATGAGAGTATAGATCTACATTGAAGATATCGACGGGTGTTTCAGATGGACTACTTAGAGAGATGTGATAAGAGTAGTGAAAGAAATTAAGAATAAAATAGAAGATCCTCTATTGAACGAAATAGTTAGAATTATGTAGGGTGTGCAAGAAAGAGGCGTAAATGAAAGAATAAATGCCAAGTATGTACGCGAGGATAGGTTTGGTCATATGAAATGTATGGATGATAGCATGGCGATTGGTTAAGCGGATGAATATAGTGGTGAGTGTGCTTGGAATCGACGGCTGGGAAGAAACCGTAAGACAAAACCGTGGAAATTGAGTACAGGTGAAAAAACGAAGATGTACTGAATGACGACTATGGTGTGAGTTCTGGCAGATGGCATGAAAATAAAGGTGCATACAATAGGATAGTATCATGGAGAGGGTTATATGAATGAGGGATATGGTATGGCGCCCACACTGGGACCAAACGGGAATGATACCCGATATTTGACGATATGCGCATAAGTGCAGAGTCGGCCGTCGCGGTCCCGTGAAGTCTCCCTAGGGTATGGATTTATGTGACTGGCCGACGGATGTTCTCACTAGGATAGGTATAAGAGGCGGCTGTGGTTTAGGGCATGGGCTTTCTTTCGAGGTTTAGTGTCATTATAATTCTTCTAACTTACTTTTCTTTTCCGAGTTTGCCATGTCTAACCACCTTATCTACCCCCAGTCTTGTGGGAGGAAGGAGATTAATGAATAATATGTAAATAATAGTACTAATATATAGTATATGTATAATTATATAAATATACCTATAATATAATTATAGATCCAACATTATTCATTCTAATATATAAGTATTATAGCAATAATTAATTATATATATATAGTACTCATATATATATAGAATATACTATATATAGTAGCAGTCTATATATACTCATACTATACATATATTAAATATCCCCTAAAACTGATATGTACAATATATATATAGATATATATACTATATTATTATATACTATAAGGTATATATATATCATCCTTACACGTTCATAGTAAATAGATTACTTACCTAAATATCAATAATTCACTTTCTCCCTCTCCTACTCATATTATATATATATATATATATATAATAATTATATATATATATATTTATATATATATATATATATATATATATATATATATAATATATATATCTATATATATACTATATAATATATAAATATCATGTATATATTATATAATTATAATATATAATATATATATATATATATATATCATAATATATATATTATATATATATATTATATATATTATATATATATATATATATATATATATATATATATTATAATATATACTTTTTATAATATATAATATATATTATATAATATATAAATAAATTATTATTTAAATTTATTATATAATATATATATATATATATTAGTAATATATATATATATAAATATATATATATATATATATATATATAATTAATATATATATAATTATATTATATATATATATTATCAGATGCTAATTTAAAGGCCGACCGTGTAAGAATAATGAAATTGAAAGTCCACAATTCAAAAAGGTCTTCGGTGGAGAAAATATGTAAAGGGAGGAGTTATTGTGGTCAAAAATTTACCGTTGGAGTATATATAAGATTGAGCTTTGCGGTTAAGTCTGGGGGTTCAGAGAGTTTGATATGAGAAAAGATGAGACTGTATAGAAGGTTGTTCGCCATTGACCCTCCTCATTGGAGAGGAGGTATGCGAGCTTGAGAGCCTTCAAAAAAAGCAATGTCCATTTTGTAAATAGCGATATAGAATAAATTCAGGAGTGACACAAACAATTCCACGGGCTTTAGAGAGATTCTAGAGAGAGTTATTGAGGAGAAATAAAAATTAATAATTACGAAAAGCCTTTAGACTCCACCCATTTTAAAAGAAAGCTGTAATTATTTTCTCTATCTTTTCGGTCCATATACACCTTTCTAAAAAAGATTATCCCATATCTTATCGTGAATCTTCCCAACTTTAGCCAGTAACTCTTTTCTTGTATCTTCCAGAAGTGAATATTCTTTATAGCATTTTAGTTTGTTATTGTAATCTTACAGAAATATAAAATCTAGGATAAATTTATATTTAGTATTTTATTATTTTTTTGACTGACTTGAAATATTTCATTTCTTTATTCAAATCTTCTTTGGACATTTTGAAAACATATATATGACAGGGCTCTTCCATGGTGCTTGATTTTTTCACAGCCCAGTGTGGCCGCCTCATTGTGAGCCGTGGTGGGTCCTGTACACCTAACTCAAAAAAAAAAAATATATATATATAAATATATATAATATATATATAATATTATAATATTATATATATATATATATATATATATATTATATATATATATATATATTACTATATATATATATTATTATATATAGTATATGTCAGTGAACGTTGGATAGCTCAACTCCCAGAATGTGTTGTGGGAGGGCATTTCCCTCACCAACGGAACACGGTGAGCTCGAGCAGAAAGCGGGCCATTTACTGGAGGAGCTCGAAAAAATCCATACGCTTCTAATCCAAGGAATGCATAGCAAACTGGGAAGGGCCTTGTTTCAGTATATATGCTTCAAATGTCAAACGTGAGATTTGGGTTGGCGAATATGGAACTTATTTCGAGTAGCGTGAAGGATACTCTCTCTCTCAAAGAGTCTCACAAAACCTCAGGTCTCTAAACAAATAACCACAACCTTGCTCTTTTGAACCCTAGTCTTGTTATTTTTAGAAGCAAGAGAAATAGTAGTAATCGCTATAACCGTCCAATTAAATGTTCACATCACTCAAGAAAAATAGCAAAAACTTGATACCAAATAATTAATATTCAAGGACAGATAAGACGCTATTCACTAGGTTCTCGTAGTGTGGAGTAGGCTTGAGTAATTCTAACTCAGAGATGAAATTATGTATAGGTCTACTGGGGTGCTCGTGTTAGTACGCAGGAAAGATATTTGTCGTTTAAGGATTGAAGGACTGAGGTTTCATTGAAGTCATGATATCAGAAATAAAGACATTACACTTGTGGGTCAGTATGGCTCAATGTCCATAATTAGAAATCGGGACTCGAACCGATAATAAGTAGAACAGTCAGAGAGTTAGGTTTCTGTGTTCCAGAGTATAGGATCTCTCTATCTAGACTGTGCAAGTTGATACATATTGTTATTGAGAAATTTAACATATTACGACTCCAAGTTATAATCAATTAAATAGTAAAGTGAGGATTGTAATCGAGTGCGATCGTGTGTGTAGCATAAATAAGAGAAGTGTGTTAGACTCTCTTCTGCCATTAACGTTAATAGACTAAGAGAGAGAGAGTATAGAGACTCGCATTAGAACCGGTCTGAGATCGACACACATATTTAGTAGGGGATAGAATATATAGGTGAATTAATTATTTGTTAATTTTTTCTTTATGATGATTTCTATGAAATTAATGATCAGACCTAAGACGAAGAATAATTTGAGAGAAAATGATATTGAAAGCTTGCAATTTTTCAGACAAGAAATTAACATTACGGCTTTGACCAGTATTCAGAAGATGCTTGATTTGGCACGAGAGTGTTGCCGAAGAGAATAGCAGTCTGACTCACAAGAATATGCGAAGATAAAGAAGGACAAGTAACACCCTTCACTTAGATATTAATTTACTCAAATACCGGGTGTCTGCGTAAAAGATAATTTGTCCACAAGTCACCTATCACATTGACTTTATTAGAATCTAAATGGATATAAACAGTTGTGAAAGAGCTCAGTCCATAAAGTATTAACTCTATACTCTCAAGTATCACCATATTCAGATAACTGGACATAATAACATACTCAAAATTGAAGGAAGGTAATGTTTGCGCTCACTATGATATGAGAAGGATACTAGCAACGAAAATATTAGTGAGAGCATTCTTATGAACTGCCAATGCTAATGTCTGTGTCAGACTGTTTTATTGACCTGATAGGAGTCTTCTAGAGAGCATTGTCCTAGAGCGGAGTGCCTCTGGATGCGATCAGTGAGCATTACTCTCTGCTGACTGAGTGTTGCACCCGTAAGAACAGAGCGCAACATAACCTGACAAGATAGATCTGCAGAAAGAGAGAGAGGAGAGATATCTCAAGTGAGCGTAAAAAGCTTTCTAGATTTACGTCTCATGTGTACTCTCTCTCATAGAATCTTCTAGAGAAAGTGTAGAAGATACATGGATCTCACCAAATTACTCTGGATTTGGACCTTTTCAAATGTCGATCCTCAGAGAAGAAACTGAGTAGAACCGTTATATATAGAGGAGGTTTCCAGCTCCCAAATAGATAGATCATAGTCGACATACAATTGTAAGGGAACAAAGAAGAAAACCATTGCATTACCGCCGATAGTAAAGGCCAATTTTGCAACAATGTATCTCACACTCGTTAGATATTAAGAGGCAAAAGTGCTGAGGAGCTCGGGACCAAGACCCAAAGTGACGTTGATACTAGTCTGGAACGATGTAGGTAGACGACCAGATAGAATAAGGGCCCAGTCTCTTCATACCAGTCCACAGAGAGAAGAAAAGTTCCGTTTCTGGAGAAGCACCAGTCAAGAACATGCAAAGAAAAAAAACTGAAAAGGGGTGGAGCCAAGAGAAACTCGAAAACACGGAGAGAGATAAGGATCACCAGTACAAGGTGTGGAAGGTGTTTATTAAGGGGAAACGGTGTGTTACACATGCGGATGAAAAATATTCAGGGAATCAGAGAAAGAGAGAAAAGAAGACATCACCAGTTTAGAGTGCCTCTCTTTACGTGGAAAGTCATAACCTCGTGACATACCGGGGTTGCAGTTTTGACATTGCTTTAAAGCCCCGAACGACTAGGCACGCTCTACGTTT
Organism: Trachelipus rathkii; assembly: GCA_015478945.1. Lineage (NCBI taxonomy): Eukaryota > Metazoa > Arthropoda > Malacostraca > Isopoda > Trachelipodidae > Trachelipus > Trachelipus rathkii. The sequence continues at coordinate 12,508 of JABUQX010122878.1, read as the reverse complement.
ACCTTTTGCCTTTGCAGGTGTGTAGGTCGAGACGATTGACCTTCTAAATCTGTATAGGTTGTGGTTTTAGTCCGATGAGTCCACCTTCTTCATCTCAGGGGTAAGGTTGGAATGCCCATAATGTTCGTATCTGCAGGGTCTGAAAAATCCGCATTGAATCTTGTTTTAGAACCACGGAAACGTGTATTCCCCAAAAGGTTACAGTCGTACCAAGAGATTATATTTCTGCGCCATATAATTATACTCGACCGATGTTTACAGCATATCCAGCTGTGTCTTTACTCGTCTCGTAATTACTTTGTTAGTTACGTGATTTTAGCATGAAAAAACTCCCAATTCTTAACGAAGTACAAGCAAGATGTGGATAAGGCCTATCATTCTCAGATAATTGGTTACAGAATGGATTGGTTCGTCTGTTTCGACAATTATAATTGGTAGAGGTTAGATGAAGGAGCGCGTCGTGTGTTCAATTATTAACTTTTTTCTTTTTATTTTTCTCTAGGGTTACAAGCTAAGGAGCTGAAGACCACCAATTGATGGAGCCCTCCACTTATTGGTCCAACGAGGAAGGAAGTCGGACCATGTAGTCTCTCAACAGAGCGGTGTTGTTGAAAGGCCAAGACGGTTGAAATAGTACGGAGACTTACTCCCTAAGATATAATCGTTGCAGAGAGGTTGCGCTAGAGGTGGTCATATGGTGCGACGACAGAAGCGCTCCGGTAATAATATATGCTCAGCACACCCCCGATCCCCGGACATCTTTAAGATCTTAACGCCATTGCGATTTCTTCCTATAGCGGGCGCCCCAACTTATAACCGCAAGTTGTGATATTGAAAAGCAGAAATTATATGACAAACAAGATCAAACCCTATGTACCATTACATTACGGCATACTCTAGGGACCGTACGCCTCTTTGTTAACCAATGTTTTGGAGGAATTTAGCGTGGTAATTTCAAGGAGAATGAGACGAGGATCTGAAAAGTGTATCCCAGCAGAAATATAATCTTTAGAAGAAATTTAATATAACGAAATAATTAGACATAGGAAATAAAGGTTGGAGACACAATATGTTTGAAACATATGTAGGGAAAATCTGTTCTCTCATGACGCTTCACTTTGATGTAATGATATGACATATAGCTCATGCAGTGGATGCTCTATATCTACGCTTTTACTCTCTAACAGCATTGAAACTAGGACATTCTTTTTCGGGCATACACCGAATTCACGCCCGCCTTAAGAATGATATGAATTAGAGGTGCTCTAAATAGTTTTGGTATAATGAATACTGCATTAATAGAGTAGGATCAAACTCTATTTTAATCGAACGAGTGATGGTAGAAAAATTTTAATTACAGAAAATGTAATTTGGTCGGTATAAGTTTAACTCTCCTTATGCTCTCGCTTTTTATTTCGGGGCTCAGGCGCTCCAGTTCTTTTAGTGCCCCCCCAAACTTAAATGTACCTATATTTTTCCAAACAAACTCTTAGTCGCAAAAGATAATTTCAAAGTGTCCCAGTAATTTTGCAAATAACTAACGAAATAAAAAAACATAATAAGTATCCAATAATGACTCACTTGCGGACGGGCAAAGGTCACTAATCTCTTTTATTGTTCTATGTCATGACGACACACAATAAGGAAATGAGAATACAAGCAAAAAGAGAAAACCGTGCAAACATTTCTAACGGCGGATAATAACCGTGTAAAATAAGATCCACTATTTTCCTTGAGCCATGTAGGAGGAGTCTCTGTTTTATACTGGAACGAATTCTGGAATATAAAAACGTAATAAAGTTTAATCAAATTACTCGAATTCTCGTAACGTACTCGATATATTTTTTTAGTAAATCCTGTGATTTTTAAAAAATAATGTATTTTTCTCTTTATATATAACTCGTTAAATTTTAATATTTTTCATTCTTTTGAAAATCTAATTTTAAAGTATTTTTTGACACATTTTATATAATCGACGGTAACCCTGTCGGGCGCTAATAACAAATTTTTAACTTGTTTCAATAAAGAATACACCGTTACATTTTTTTCTCGTTACTCTCATACTCAGAAAAAGTAGCTGTAAGATAGAGAAATATTGATATAAAACGAGAAAAAAAAACGATAGATAGAATTGACTAAATACATTTTCAAGCTGAAATAATATTTAATATTTACAGGTAAAAAGTGTTCGCTTTATGCATAATAGAGCTACCAATTTTTTTCTATATATTCTTTTTTGGAAATTGAAAATTGCAAAATATCAAAATATTTGTTCTGGTCATCCGATCGGCAATGTGTCGATCGGAGGAGAACATCTTTTAATTCACGCAAATTAATCATATTTTTTATTGAGTTAAATTTCAAAAAAAAAAAAAAAAAAAAAATTTGAAATTTGTCCAAAAAATTTTTTTTTTTTTATTTATTTTCAGAATATTTTGTGTGGCCAAGACAAAGATTCCAAATAAACGTTTTCCTCAAAAGAGCGATTATATATTATTATCAGAAGAATAAAATAATTATTATATTAACGCTTTAGTACTCTCTCCCAAATGCACTGAGTTACTTTTATACGTTGGCAAGATCCTTCCTGATTGGATATGGGATTAATTCTTTCAGGAAGGTGTTATGGACCGTAAAGTAGGAAAATGGCGACGGCGAATAGTATGGTCCAGATGGGAGTGAAGAAGCAATCAATGAAAATATGTGGCGAAACAGATTGAGAAAAAAGGATTACTGCCGTGTGCAATTTTTTCGATTTTGTCAAAAAAAAAAAGCACAAAAGCGCAAATATAGAGTTTTGCATATGAAACTAGTGCGATCCGGGATTAGATGGATTTTTGGGAGTCCTTCCGTAGAAACTTTAAAGAAAAAAACATAATTCTTCCGATAGTTTTTTTTTTAAGTGACTGTGAAAGGTTATCTTAGCTGTTACTGTATATTCAAAAGTTTGAGAGTGTCATTTCCGGATAAGATATAGATATGGTGTGTCTAAATAGTGTGTGTCGTGCGCCGGTGTAGGGAGTAAGACCCAGACTATAAGCCAAAAACGTTAAACCCATTTGGAATTTCTTTTCAATGGAGCATAAATTAAATCGACCAACCTGCAACAGGAAATTTCTGATACATCACACTCCGTAGACACTCCCCAAGCACTATATATAGACACCACACTTCATATTTTATATATTTACTCGAAAGCTTGTCGGGACGTTTTAGGGTAACATCAAATAGATAAAAAGCTATCAGATAATGTTTGTCTTTTAAATTTTATTGAATCAAAAATTTAAGATACAGATTACATGAAAATTAAGAATTTTATAGTAAGAGTCCATTTTAAGTTTGTAGTAGTGATATCACTCCATATACATCTATATATAAACTGTGATATATATATTACCTTACAGCCCGTAATAGTATAATGATATATATATAAATATTATATATGACTAAGTAGAGAAGGGAAAAAAGCTAAAAACCCTCCTACTTATAAGCAGATAAGGTATCCATAATCTAAGTCTACCTTCCAGTAAGTCCCCGGCCTCAAGTTACCCTCTCTGTGCCTTGTGAGACTGATCGTAGAGGAGAGGTCAGATTAGCAGAGAATACTGACCCAACAACAGAAAGTAAAAGGAGGGAAAAACAAAGATTAGTAGAGTGTGACTATGCTACGATGAAGCTGACAAAAGATTTGACAAAGAACAGACAAGATACCCAGTTTTACTCGTTTTCAGCCTGTTTTACTGATCCTTTATAAGTCTCAGAGAAAGACTCAGGAATTGCATAGAGTCAGTTACTCGTTCACTTTAGAGAAGCTCGTCTCTCAGATAACTGTGCTCATGGGGAGTGCTTTGACGTAACTTGATTATTTCTCGTGCAAACTCTGTGGGTATCTCGTCATGTGGGGGATTGATACAATACTTAAGCTTGTGTCCATCAAAGCTACTCATAGACCACTTACCCTCCTCTCACTCTGAAACCCGAAGCTATTCACTCCTTCTCTCAGAGACAAAGACTTGACTTTCTCGCCTCTACGAAACTCGCATTTCCTCTCCTTAAGGACATCCCTATCATTACACTCAATCTGAAAGTTCTATTTTTTTCTTGGTCTGCTTAGCGAGTTCCTACGCAACTTGCCAGCAACATAATTAAACAGTGCGCTTAACAAAAACCACTATCATCCATCGCTTTTCCATTAGTGACCAAAACCACTCTCTAATTGAATGTCTCTCAGTATTAGACTCTATGCATATAACAGTTCTATACAACTAAACCACGTGATTATGATCTCCTGCGTAATGTGTTCAAGTTTTCATGATCTTATGATTGATCAAAGAAATAAGATTCTCTCTCAACATTTCTCCACCACCTCCTAACACACACGTGCCCACATGAGAGAAATTGTCCCTATCCCTCGGGTTCTTGAACACTTTGTACTTTAAGATATATACTTGCCTTCCTGCAAACTTTCGATGAGCTCCTCCACCAAAGTTATTACCTAGTACTTTTAATTCTCATGTCGAGGAAGCTCCAAGATATGCTAGACTTGTCCACATAAGCTTTTATAACATTCAGACCATCGTGTGTTCCACGTTGATGGTACGAGCAACATACCCTCCACTGGAAAAACCCATTCTCAGATGTCTGGAAGTGAGTGTGTTTTCAGCTCCCCTGTGTCACTGAAATACATACCAAGATGTAATGTGTAATTGCTAGAGCAGGACGAGGCAGATGCTTTCTGTCTCTAGATACAAGAATTACACAACTCTTTCCTGCTACATGCTTTGCTGCATCCATATACCCATAGCTATCTCTCGACCGAACACATATCACAGTAAAGTGAGTATTAAAGAGACTACCTTCGGTATAACTTAATATCCATAGTATTGGGCTCACCATCTAACATTGAAACTTCACAACTGGAAGTCGCGTTTGTCCGTTCGAACTCGAGATTTTAACATAGACCGGTAAAACGCGCGGAAAGGCTTATTCTTACTCTAAATTTACTGTTCAATAGCCTCTCTCCTGTATTTTAATACTCCAAAAACATCGTGTTAGTTTGGGATTCCCGAAACTTAATACTCTCTCTCTGCCTCCAACCAATATCGCTTTTCGTTCAAAATTCACCATTATTCGTTCAGGATTCACTAGTCAACAAATTAAGCCAAGTCATCCGCCAATATTAATAAGCGGGGGTAATCAAGGGTTCACCAGGCTGTGCATCCTCTTCCACTCACTTCCATTTCTTCCATGCAATTAGTCACAGCATAACTATCGTCACGAAATCCCCATTGTCCCCGTCTTTATTCACCGTGTCAAACTGTGTCTTTGCAAAACCTCCGAAAAGAATGATGCATTCTCACGTAATACAAAAAATTAATGAGATGGAAGATAATGACCAGGAGAAATAAGGATGCTTTTATAATACATCAATCCTCCTTTAATTAGCTCGCTCACTCTCTGCTATTAATATAGGAAGATAAAATTCCTCTCAATCACTTGTCAGATCAGTCCAAATTTTGATATTGCTTTAGTTACAGTCAACTTCGATATACAGATACATCTCTGCGTCATCATTTCACTCTACATCTCTCTCAGTGGCTACTTCTCTAGTGCAGTAAGCCATCACCACAACACCATCCATCCATATATCATATCATCCAGTGAGCGCACCAGAGCTTCAGTCGCATAGCAACCTCGATCTAATGTGGTGAATTCTCTGCTCCCTGTTGCTTCCAGTACACTTGTTGACTAAATATACTCATAGTAAAACCTAGATACAATTTTTAACATTTAGAGAAGTTCCCTCTTCTCTCTTTATCTGCTCACGCTGCGAGACTTTTTATCTCTCTCTCTCAATCGAGGTGTGTGTTTGTAAATATGTATTATATATAAAAAAATATGATAAATTTAGTTGTAGATTGACATCATAGTTCGAGCCATAGGGTTTAGATTTTCGGTGGGATAAAGACACTGACAATTAATGCGACCACCTCTACCACTTCTAAATGCCATCTCTCTCTAATTATAGTTGTCTTTCTCTAAACACTGAAGCATTTCTAAGTCAGATTCTTAGCTCATACTCTCGAGAACATCTCTCGACGTACTCTTCAACAAAAAATACAGCTTACCAGGGCTCTCATATACTAGATAACTCTGAAAGCTCAAACATCCTTGACTTTTCCTGTTTTAATAAGAAGTCTGAAATAAAGACTTTTCTCAGAATTAGCTTGTCTTCATAAGGGTGAAAAGACTAATTTCCCCTATATTCAGAGATAGAGTATTGTCTCCTCTCACACTGTGGTAAATACCCTCTAGTGCAAATATAGTACCTCGCTTAATGGATTAACCAGAAATTTAATAAGGATGAAGGATAACATAATCTCTCCTGCTTATCTCCTTGGCCAATTACTAATCCTCTCCCCGCTCGAATTTCAAAGACTCACATTAGACATTAACCCGTCGCTCCTACCCCTATAGGCCAGTCTTCCTCCCAGAAGTGTAGCGAAAGAATGGGTAAGTGCTGATAATAGGTATATATTTATTGGAAGCCGTCCCTCTTTGGCTTCTTTGAATGACTAAATCTCATGTGATATGTATCCATGTTTTTTTGTTTTATTTTTTTTTTAAAGGAAAGTGTGTGTTTTGGTGTGTGTATAGTGTCTGTTTCGATAGATAAAGAGAGTTTTTTTAAGAAGTAAGAGAACTCTGAAGTTCTCTAAGTGTTGAGCGTTTAGTTAGATTTCAGAGGGAGTTGTAAGAAGAATAGGGATATGGCGCTTAGAGGGTCGGAACCTAAATAGAGTCACGTGGGAGTCACTTGCAATGTACGGGTGTAAAACAACTCTCCCGATATCTCATGGCTCTCTGCTTGGAGTTAATCTCATCTCTTCGGTATGCCCTAACGTACATCCTCCTCCTCAAGTTTGATTTTACCAATGTGACTCTACTCTCTCACGCGGTCATACCTATAGAATAGGTTAGACTCTCATCAAGTAGTAATAGGAGCACCTCGCTTTAATACCCTAATTACTCAAAGCGTAAGACATATATATGGTTTATACGTTAAATCTAAGCTAGAGGTTGAATATATAGCAGAAACTGTGAGTCCCTATTATTCTATTTGGGTTTCAATATTGTGTTACTTACCTTAGGTGATAATACTGTGATATAAAAATGTAGTAAATATTTGGTTATGTACACGCCTAAGAAAGTCTACATCCCATTCAACAAAGTAAACCGCCGCTTTGAAAGCATCGGTTCTTCCATCAAAACGGGAAGCAATGGCGTTATTTATGTATTATAAACTAAAATATATAAAAGATATATTATATTTAAGAATTATAATTCAAGCAATAAATATACAATAATAAATATTTAAATTACATTATATAATTTATATTAATAATATATAAGATAATAAAATTAATACTGGTAACATTTACAAGAGTAGGCCTGCACAAAAGTTTTTCAGTTCTTACTGCTATAGTGACCCAATACTTTATTATCCCGTCAGACCCACTAGGTATCATATCATAAGAATATCCATATGGACTCAAATATCTCTTGGTATGTTCGACCCGCCCAATTATATCATATGCCGGCGTCAAGCTAAAGCTCTTGAAGACATACTAATTGAGAGAGCCACAACATGTAAGAAAAAGAGCGTCTGATCTGTTCTCAAACCTCTCGTAATAGCTCTGTTTTTCTAGGTCCGTTACAAATAGCCCTCTAATCAGAGAAACCGGATAACCTACTCAGAATAACACTTTAAGTGTTGTGATATTACATATCCCATAATTTTGGTAAGTTATGATATATTTATTAAATATATTCTCTTAATAATACTTGACAAAACTTTCTGATATAAAAGAGCTTTGTGACTGCTCTTTCCAATACTAATCTAGCTCAGGGTTCTGAAGTTTGTTATGGTATAGTGTAGTGCAAGACTCAGAACCAAAGATATAACTGCTATTAAAGAAGAGTCCAATATAGATCTTCTTCGGATCTTGTAATACTTTCTCATTACACATGCCTCTTAATGAATAGATAAATATGTAAAACTGGTCACAGTGCTAAATCTATTTTAAATATAGACAAACATCTGAGTGGACATTGCATGTTCCCCTGATTATGTCCGTAGAGCTTATCTATCTTTATTCTCTTGTTCTGACATTATTCCATCATAAAGTTCATGTACTTGCACCAGAATTATGTCAAGATTAAAGCTCTCTCTCTCTCTACCTCCCACACACACACACACACACACACACACATACCTATATAATATATATATATAATATACCGAATCAAATTATTGTATAGTGCTGAAACTCACCTATGCCTCTAATAAGTGACAAATATATTTAATAGTATAAGTTACTACTTATATAAGTTTCTAGTTATATCTATATATACGAATAATTCGTATATATATATCCCTATATATATTGATATCAGAAAATATTATATTATATGATATATATTAATATGTATTATTTAATGTATAATGGATAACTTGAATTTCTAGATATCATATCTACGGTATTAATTGGTATACTAGTAAGAGCTCTTAGCCAATCACATAATCGCATAATATAAAAATTATCATATTAAATGTATTCATGTGTGATAATAAATAAATTTTTTATACATTAGTGAAAAAATACTAATGCCTAGAGTCAACTTTTCATAGTTTGTAATAAACATAACGTGAGTAGTTATCTATAAATTTATATTATAGCTTATATATAATACTTTGGTGAAGGGGATGAGAGCGTCATTACTTAATTCTCACGTGGACGTCATATGGTAACAATTATACCTCATTTAATTTGTACTCTCCATATGACATGAATCATAATGGAATCCGCTATGATAATAACCTCAAATCTTTAAGCACACTCCTATTCAATTATATCGATAAAAAAATATGAGTCACCAGTGACCCAGTCTGAAGATTATAACAATAAATACATAAACAATTATAATAAAAACTATATTTTTAAGATTTTAATTGACTATAATTCCAATTTTATCAAATAAATATAAATAATAAATTATAATAATAATATATAAAAAAATTTATAAATTTTACTGATAAATGGCTATCCTAATTAGCATGCTCACTCTATACTTATTTATCTATCTAGTCTCTAAATTGGACCAGATCTCGCCCAACTTATCATTCCTATCTAATATAGTGATAAAATAAATTATTAATATTATTTTTATCTTATTCCTAGCAACAATTCAAGATGCAGTCCAATCTTATACTATATATATAATAGAATATTAACTACTTACTTTGTAACCCCCTTAACATAAGTATTCTTCAATATAGAAATAATGTAATATTTATTTTTAAATATTAATATTATTAAAAAATCTCAAAAATTAATGGTTTACATCATAAATAATAATGACTTTTTTTTAATATTAAAATCTAGTAATCTTTTAGTACCAACTCGGATAATTAGTTAAAGTTGTCTAAAACTATTTCATCATTTCTCAATAACCACCATCTATCTTATGTATCCATAATATGCTCTTATTGTGTGGAGAATGTCCTTTAGTCATGTCTTGTTTCTTTTAATATCTCACTATAAACTGTCATATCAACTACATTATAATATAAATAAATATATATATTAATTAATATAATTATTATATATATATATTATATTATTAATATACTATATATTAATTAATATAATAATAATTATATATATATATATTATAATTATATTAATATATTATATATATAATATATATATATATATATACTTATATATATATATATTATATATATATATATATATATATATATATTAATATATTAATTAAATATATTATTTATATATATTATATATTTAATATATATATATATATATATATATATTATAATATTAATTAATAATATATATATTAATATATATATAATATTTATATTATATAGTATATATATATATATATAATTATATATATATATTAATATATATATATATATATATATATATATATATATATTAATATATATAATATATACTATATATATAATTAATATATATTAATATATATATATAATATATATATATTATTATAATATATATATATATTATATATTAATATATATATATATAAAGGCAGGTTTTGAAAAATCTATATTATATATATATTTTGTGTACATAAAATTATAGTAATATATATATATATATTATATATAAATAATAAATATTATTAAATAAGTAGATAATAAATATAAATTAATATATTAAATTTAAATAATAAATATATAAATAATAATAATATAATAATATATAAATAATAATATAAATAATTAAATTAATAATAATAATAATAAAATTTAATAATAATAATAATAATAATAATAAATAAATAATAAATATATTAAAAATAATAATAATTAAATTTTAATTATATAATATAATAAATAAATAAATATAAATTAATGAGAAAAGAAGGTAAAGTGAAATATTAAAAGAAGATAAGTTTATTTATAAATCTCATTCTTAATAAAACTGTAATAAAAAATAATTATCAACATATTTTCAGTATTGAGTTTATTTATAGTAAACTAAATATTAGTATATAACAACTTTTTTCTAAGTTTTCATTAAAACACTCAAAAAAAAAAAATTTTGATTTTTGTTTTGAAACCTTTCAGAGTTAAGTATGACTAGTGAATATATCCATATTTGGTGAATATAGACATGATTTTGAAAAAGCGTCCTGCCAAATCGCCACTCATTAACTTGGTTGACTACACTATAGGTCTTCTATTTGGTTATAGAAATTTATGCACTCAAATTATGCCATTATTATAAAACTTACTTCCCTATCTAACTCACTCCCCCCCCCATTATATAAAAAAAAAAATATAAAATAAAAAAAATATATAGGAATTTAAGATAAGACAATAATTCTTCTTTGAAGAGTAATATAGTTCAAAACATTTACAGCAGTTATCCACACATTCAGACTAAATAACAATAACTAAATTAATCATATATAATTATAAATATATAATAATAAATTATATATTTAATTATATTAATAATAATACACAAAAGTGTACCTTAATTTTAATTATTAATAATATATTTAATTTCAATTTTATATTTATTTGACTATTCAGTTATTCATTACTCAATCATTATGGCTCAAATAAACCATTGTCAATATTATCATTTTTATTTATCCAATATTTTAAATTAATTTTATAATATTATTTATTAATTTAATTCAATTTATATTTAAATATACATACCATATATATAAAATACTAATAATACAAAAATTAGGGCTACTATAAGAACATACCAATTTTTCCCAATTGAAATAAAAAAAAAGAAATATAAAAAGTTATGTTAATTAAGAATGAATAATGAATGAATAATAATATGAGACTCTACTTATAAATAGAATTTCAATGGGAATTGTACATATAAAATTATCACCTCACCACTATCTATTGGATAACCTGCTCCATTTACATACTATATATATTATCAACTCCCCAGAATATATATTATAATAAAATAGAAATTTTTTTTTTTTATATTTTTATACTTAAATTGAGAATATTAAATTATACCCAACAATAATAATCTAGAGTTCTGCTCCAGACAAATATTCTTCCTAACGAAATATAAACTATATATACAATAACATAATAATAATAATAAATGCAATTAATTCAAAATATATCAGAAAATAATATAATCAATAGACTGATGTATTAAATTATTTTTCAGTAGCTGAACTCAGGGTGAGACTAAATTACACTAAATACTCATATGGAATATATATAAGAACAACTGAGAAGCTCGTTATGATACCTTTCAAGTCTTTTTTCAGCTCAGTAATGACCAATAAGGTTCTTTGGGAAATTTGATCGCTCTCTTTCTCATGCGTATGAGGTGATTCTCAGTAGAAAATCTTGAGGTACTATTTTCTCTCGTGATAGAATTCCAAAATAAATATCTCCAAGTTTTATATATATTCTTCGTAAAGTAGCATAGAGTTGAATGTACTGATACATTATATATATATTAATAATATATATATCTTATCCCTTTGATTCTTATATAATTAATACATATTAATATATTATATATAGTATAATTATTATATAATATTATTATATACACATTCATTATATAATATATATAATAATTTTTAAATAAAATGTACTATTCATACTGATATATATATTATACCTTTGATTCTATTATAACTTTCACTTTATAATATTTTTAATAATTCTTAAAATTCCCCTTCTAGGCGAGGGATTACAGGTCTTGTAGACAGGAGAAGTTCAGGAGCACGGGATTGTGTAGAGGAGTAGAAACTACAGGAAATCGATAACTTTAAGGTACAATAGACTATAATATCAACTTACTCTGTTCTCTTCTCACTGCATCCAAGTGTTCGTTAGTAGCATCCTTATTTAATCTATCACAAGAGAATCTCTCTCTTAAATATTCCC
>JABUQX010122877.1:27500-29800 GCA_015478945.1 Trachelipus rathkii | reverse complement strand
TATATATATATATTCTTGTATAAGCATTAAAATATCAAGAATGAAATAAAAACATGTATGTATAAGCCAACCTCTTTTTTCTAAACTCTGAAAATTCTCTCCCAGGAATTATTCATATGATCTACATTCCTGGCTCTCTTTCTGTGATTTATTCCATAAGCACGGGGCCTTTCTTAAATCTTCAATTAAGAGTCCAGAATGCTATTGAAATCATCAATATTTATGTACTCATACTGGTTATGTATTTTCTGTCAAACGTGTATACATACTGGTCTTCTGTGCATGTCCGTCGTTAGCGACTCGCACAAAATATTGCCACAAATTAAACACCGGCATGAGCCTCGTACTGAAGATCTGCATACATAGAGTACTTTGGTTCTGCGTGGTCAACCTCGTTGACTATAAGGAATAATATTTTCCATGTACCAAACATAACGTGCATATTTGGAGTGGTAATGCCTGGTACTCTGTCTGTGCTACTTTACTCGCCAATATGGATTTTGATATATTAGCTTCACATTTTAGCTAATTGATGAAATTGGTAAATATTGTGTGGGATATACATATCAATAATAATAATAATAATAATAATAATAATAATAATAATAATAATAATAATAATAATAATAATAATAATAATAATAATAATAATAGGTATGAAAAAACACTTTAAGTAATTAATTACGTCCTGTATTTTTGAATCTATGCATTCAGTATACTATTTATTATTATTATTATTAGTATTAGTAGTTTATAATTATTATTATTATTAATAGTATTGTTATTATTATTATTATTATTATTATTATTATTTTTATAATTATCATTATCATTATCATTATCATTATCATTATTACTATTATTATTATTATTATTATTATTATTATTATTATTATTATTATTATTATTATTATTATTATTATTATTATTATTATTATTATTATTATTATTATTATTATTATTTATTATTATTATTATTATTATTATTATTTTTATTATTATTAGATTATTATTATTATTGCAATTATTTTTATTATTATTTTATTATTATTATTATTATTATTATTATTATTATTATTATTATTATTATTATTATTATTATTATTATTATTATTATTATTATTATTATTATTATTATTATTATTATTATTATTATTATTATTATTATTATTATTATTATTATTATTATTATTATTATTTTATTATTAGCAATAGAATCGTAATATTGTTAGTATTCGTAATAACATTCTGTATATTAATTCAATCTACCAAAACAAAAAGTGCGCTCTGGTTATGTGTTGGTGAGGGCTTCTCACCTTTTTCCATCATCTAGAGATAAATAGTTTTATTAAAATTTTATTAAAAAATTAAGAACGTTGTTATACATTTTCTTGCATAAACGATAAAGCAAAAGATTTCTTTGTATATGTTGTAGTGTTCTTTCAATACAAAGTAACCCATTTTATAAGATAAAACAGCCTCTACTGTCAACAGCTTTAAATTCAAGGTACTTATTTGAAAATTTTAGTTATAACTTGATAAAAAAAATTGAAGTAATATAATCAAAACTGGACTTAAAACTAAGCATTTGCACTAAGGTACTAAACACGTAAATAATTATTTTATCTTTTTTAATTATAAAAAGTATAAAAAAATTATATAAAATTATAAAAACATTCACACAGGTATAAAAACAGCATTTAATTAGGTATTTTTGGTTTTTTTTTTTACTTCCTCTGTGGAGTTCCATAAAGATTGGAAGGATTTAAGGTATCCTCCAGGAATTACCTGCTATCAATAAATCCACCACTTACTCCACTTCCTACACTGGTGCTTCCTCCTGAAACAGAACCTCTAAATCCTCCGTTTCCACTCACAAACCCTCCATTTCCTCCACTTGCGACACTGATGCTCCCTCCCAACCCTGTACTCCCAAATTCTCCGTTTCCACTCAACAAATCCACCACTTCCTTTCAATTTCCCACGCTGATGCTTCCTCCTGAAACTGAACCTCCGAATCCACCTGAAGTTGCACCCCTAAATCCTCCTCCTGATGAAGTTTTAATGTCACCACCAAATTGTTAGATCCTCCTCCAAACAAAAAGTTGCCTGTTCGTTTATCGCAGATGCAGGCAGTTTGGAGGTCAACACCAATTGAAGTTGAGGATTGCCCTTCTGTAATTAATGTAGAAATACTTCTGGTGCATGAGGTTGAATGTCAGGCATCTCAATTACTTGAGGTCCAGAATCATCTCCTTCCTGTTAAGCACATAAACAAGAGTCTTTGCTGAGCAGGTGGA
>JABUQX010122877.1:0-22500 GCA_015478945.1 Trachelipus rathkii | reverse complement strand
TTCAAGAAGACGCGCTGAGCAATGTTTAAATAGTCTAGAAACATTAGTCGGATCCGGAGCCGAGGTCGTAACCGGATCCGGAACTGCCGGATCCTGGGTATGAATTTTTTTCGGGAAATATTTTTTGGTGAAAAACTTTGTCAGAAGGCGTGCCGAACAATTTTCAAATAGTGCAGAAACCTTAGTCGAATCCGGAGCTGAAGCTGAAGTCGGAGCCAGATCCGGATCCGGATCCGGATCCTGGGTATGAATTTTCTTCAGAAAATATTTTTTGAGGTGAAAAATTTATTTCAAGAAGACGTGATGAACAATGTTCAAATAGTCTAGAAGCATTAGTCGATCCGGAGCCATCCGAGCCGGAGCTGATCTGGAGCCTGATCCTGGGTATGAATTTTTTTCGGGAAATATTTTTTGGGTGAAAAATTTATTGTCAGAAGACGTGCCGAACAATTTTCAAATAGTGCAGAAACCTTAGACGGATCCGGAGCCGAAGCCGAAGTCAAAGCCGGATCCGGACCTGGGTATGAATTTTCTTCAGAAAATATTTTATTAGGTGAAAAATTTATTTCAAGAAGACGTGCTGAGCATTGTTCAAATAGTGTAGAAACATTAGTCGGATCCGGAGCGGAAGATAAAGTCGTATCCTGAGCCGTATCCGGAGCCGGATCCTGGGTATGAATTTTTCGGGAAATATTTTTTTGTGAAAAACTTTGTCAGAAGGCGTGCCGAACAATTTTCAAATAGTGCAGAAACCTTAGTCGAATCCGGAGCCGAAGCCGAAGTCGGAGCCGGATCCGGATCCGGATCCTGGGTATGAATTTTCTTCAGAAAATATTTTTTGAGGTGAAAAATTTATTTCAAGAAGACGTGCTGAATGTTCAAATAGCCTAGAAACATTAGTCGGATCCGGAGCCGTATCCGAAGCCGGATCCGGAGCTTTTTCGGGAAATATTATTTTGGTGAAAAATTTATTGTCAGAAGGCGCCGAATAATTTTCAAATAGTGCAGAAACCTTAATGTATCCGGAGCCGAAGTCGAATCGAAGTCGAAGCCGGATCCGAATACGGATCCGATCTAGGGGAATGAATTTTTCAATAAATATTTTTAGGTGGAAAATTTAATGGAAGAAGACGTGTTGAACAATTCTGAAATAGTACAGAAACCTTAGTCGGATCCAGAGCCGAAGCCGACGTCGGAGCCGGAGCCGGAGTCGGATCCTGGGTATGATTTTTTTTCAGGAAATATATTTTTAGGTGAAAAATATATTGTCAAAAGACGTACTGAACAATTTTCAATTAGTACAAAAACCTTAGTCGGATCCGGAGCCGAACCCGATGTCGGAGCCGGAGCCTGAACCGGATCCTGGGTATGAATTTTTTTCAAGAAATATTTTTTAGGTGAAAAATATATTGTCAAAAGACTTGCTGAACAATTTTCAAATAGTACAGAAACCTTAGTTGGATCCGGAGCCGGATCGAAGCCGGAGTCTGGAACCGATCCTGGGTATGAATTTTTTTCAATAAATATATTTTATAGGGGAAAAATATATTGTCAAAAGACTTACTGAACAATTTTCAAAATGGTACAGAAACCTTAGGTTGATCCGAGCCGGATCTGGAAGCCGGAGTCGGAACCATCCTAGGTATGAAATTTTCAATAAATATTTTTAGGTGGAAAAATTTATTGCCCCAGAAGCTGAATATTATTTACAAATAAGTTAGAATCCTTAGCCGGAGCCGGAGCCGAAGCCGAAGCCGAAGGAGCCGGAGCCGAGCCGGAGCCGGAGCCGGATCCTGGGTATGAATTTCTTTCATTAAATACTTTTTAGGAGAAAAATATATTGTCAGAAGACGTGCTGAATAATTTTCAAATAGTGCAAATTCCTTAGTCGGATCCGGATCCGGAGCCGAGTATGAAATTTTTTCGAAAAATATTTTTTAATTTGAAAAATTTATTACCAGAAGACGTGCTGAACAATTTTAAAATAGTGCAGAAACCTTAGTCGGAGCCAGAGCCGGAGCCGGAGCCGGAGCCGGAGCCAGAGTTAGATTTTGGGTATAAATTTTTTTTCAAGAAATATTTTTTAGGTGAAAATATATTACCAAAAGAAGTGCTCATCAATTTTCAAATGTAGAAACCTTAGCCGGAGCCGAAGTCTGAATAAAATAATTGTTTACGTTTGCGTGGGAATATATATATATATATATATATATATATATATATATATATATATATATATATATATATATATATATATATATATATATATATATATATATATATATATATATATATATATATATATATATATATATATATATATATATATATATATATATATATATATATATATATATATATATATATATATATATATATATATATATATATATATATATGTAAATTCTTTTTCGCTTTTTTGTATTGTAACACGTGAAACATAAATAAGGATGGCATGCAGCAAGCAATTATTACGAAATGATATTTGTATTAAATAGATTTTGATGTTATTCTTTTATTAACATTCTTTTTTATATTGTTGTTTTCACACATAATAATAGATAATTTTTATTTTGTATAATAAATAAGGAGTGGGTCACAGACCCTTTAAATATATTTTCGTGAATACTTAAATCCCCATATTATATACATTTTATTTTAGAACAGTTTGCAAGGTGGGGCAAATAATATAATGCCATGTTCCTTACTAGATCTCTATCACCGTTCTTTCTAATTTTTATCTTTTTATTCACTGGTGAATCAACTTAGCGTATCAAATGACACTTAAAAGATCTTATTATAAGAACATTAATAATAATCTAACACCTTTAATTTTATTACAAAAATAATATATTTTTAGCGTGCCTGGGCGATGCCCAGGACACTTGGTAACGGCTCTGATGTCGTGGCCTCACTAACTGGCGTCTTCCCTCCGATACCAGATTTTGCCGGTAGGAGAGAGACGTTCTATTGGCTGTTTCAATTTTAAATAACATACAAAAAGGAATAAACATAGTTATGTGTGTGATTTTATAAGATGTAAGAAAATTTTACCGTACACACTAATAATAGCTTTTGCCTCCTAAGAGTTCTAGCTTTATTAATTACAATAAAGATTATAATAGCATTGTTTTATCGTACGGTAGCCCGTACATATGGTGCATTCCCGGTTGATCAAGAATACCCAGCCTTCAATTCTAAAAAAATACATTTTTAATTTTGGCAAAAATATTCCGTAGAATTTATTTCATTTTTAGTTGCACTCCAACTTTTTTTTTTTTTTTTTTTTTTTGTTTGTTTGTTTAACAGCCTATATCGCCTGCCGTTAGACCTGCACCCTCTCGTGATGACGTCAGAGGACAACAAGAGCTCATAGCTCCTCCCACTTAGGGTACCACGACAGTTATATTTCTCTCGTTATTTCAGCTAAATTTTAAATATGATTTCACATTAATTCGAAAAAATATATTAATCAGACGGCAACATAAAATATTATAAAAATAATTTTGATCAGACATATCTTCCTAATAGCACATAAAATAAATTCGTATATAACTAATTTATAATAATTTCATTAAATTTTTTACTCAGAGGAATCGAATTTCCTAAGCTAATTATCATACTTAATAAATAAAATACAATAATTTTTTTAAAATATGGAGATCTCCAGGCATGCTTTTAAATATACCCACAGACTCAAGGTCTTTAACAAATAGATATTTTAAAATATAAATTTTAATACCCTTAAATTTATTACAGTTTTCTTTCTTTAAAAAAAAGGAATATTTCTACGTTAATGTGACCATCCTTAGAGGCCCATTTTACAAATACGATTTTCATTAGCTGTAAAGTTCTTTTACCAAATAATTTTTACTATTCTAAAAAAACACAGTTACAAATTTCCTTTCTTAAAAAGAAGGATTTTTCTTTTTTTTTTTTTTTCTACGGACACTCCTCACAAGGCCGTTTACAAGCATTTCTTTGTTCTACATTCTTCGCAATTTAAAATATAAATTTTTGTTACTCTTAAAAATACAAAATTACACTTTCTTTCTTTATTTCTACGGATAAGATTAAGAATGTTGGGGGATACCCAAATCCTTATTACACATTGTAAACACAAGTTTATTTAAATATACACAAGATTCTTCCAATTATTATATAATCAAAAGAAGTCTATCTGATTTTCCATCATTTTATAACATCAATATGTTTCCGTATTATAATATATTTTAATTAATTTTTATTAACACAAAAGAATTACCAGATTAAATTTTCCATTCAAAAACAAGATATAAAATACCATTTGCTCGCGAGAAGAATTTCTATGTTCTTTCGATGCTCTCTGAACAACGTTACGAGTGGCTTAGGAGCTTTAACAGCCAGGCAATTTTGAGCTTTAGTTTGTTACAGCATAGAGGCGAATTTGAATATTTTGGGGTATTTTGTACTTCTTCCCAAGTTTCTTTATATAGGCCTCGTCTTCATCACAGAGACTTTATTTTTCTTTTTCTTTTCTTAAGTTTCACATTTTTAGAGAAAGCTTTTGCTTACGTGCCTTTTGGAGGTCTCAATTGTGGGGAGTTTTTCCTCTACCCGTCCCCCATATAATAGCAGGACAAAGCTTTCTGGTATCGGCCTTCATTGGAAATGCGCGGCGATTTTCTGTTAATGAAATGACTTTTTTTTTTTTTTTTTTGTACTGATAACGACTTAAATTTTCTTCACGTTATCGCTTACGTTTTTAGCATTAATAATATAGACCCTCAAGACTTACTTCTTTTTAATAACTTATAAAAAAATTTCTTCACTTGAGTAATTAATATTGTCCACTTTCATTAACTATCACCGCGTTTATTATTATTATTATAATTATCTGGCCCTTTTTATCAAAAGGTTGTAATGACTGATGTCGTTCTGGGGTTCAACAAAACTATGTACAAAGCTTGCTCTCTATAATGATTAATTGGCCCTATTCAAGAGATCACTTTGATATAGCAAATAATAAAATAGAAGGTGTATTAAATAGATTTTGATGTTATTCTTTTATTAACATTCTTTTTATTTTGTTGTTTTCACACATAATAATAGATAATTTTTATTTGTATAATAAATAAGGAGTGGGCCACAGACCCTTTAAATATATTTTCGTGAATACTTAAATCCCCATATTATATACATTTCATTTTAGAACAGTTTGCAAGGTGGGGCAAATAATATAATGCCATGTTCCTTACTAGATCTCTATCACCGTTCTTTCTAATTTTTATCTTTTTATTCACTGGTGAATCAACTTAGCGTATCAAATGACACTTAAAAGATCTTATTATAAGAACATTAATAATAATCTAACACCTTTAATTTTAGTATAAAAAAAATATATTTAGAGAGTGCCTGGGCGATGCCCAGGACACTTGGTAACGGCTCTGATGTCGGGGCCTCACTAACTGGCGTCTTCCCTCCGATACCAGATTTTGCCGGTAGGAGAGAGACGTTCTATTGGCTGTTTCAATTTTAAATAACATACAAAAAGGAATAAACATAGTTATGTGTGTGATTTTATAAGATGTAAGAAAATTTTACCGTACACACTAATAATAGCTTTTGCCTCCTAAGAGTTCTAGCTTTATTAATTACAATAAAGATTATAATAGCATTGTTTTATCGTACGGTAGCCCGTACATATGGTGCATTCCCGGTTGATCAAGAATACCCAGCCTTCAATTCTAAAAAAAAATACATTTTTTTTTTTTTAAATTTAAAGTCGGCAACAATATTCCGTAGAATTTATTTCATTTTTAGTTGCACTCCAATTCTTTTTTTTTTTTTTTTTTTTGTTTGTTTGTTTGTTTAACAGCCTGTATCGCCTCGCCTGCCGTTAGACCTGCACCCTCTCGTGATGACGTCAGAGGACAACAAGAGCTCATAGCTCCTCCCACTTAGGGTACCAAGACAGTTATATTTCTCTCGTTATTTCAGCTAAATTTTAAATATGATTTCACATTAATTCGAAAAAATATATTAATTAGACGGCAACATAAAATATTATAAAAATAATTTTGATCAGACATATCTTCCTAATAGCACATAAAATAAATTCGTATATAACTAATTTATAATAATATTAAAATTTTTTACTCAGAGGAATCGAATTTCCTAAGCTAATTATCATACTTAATAAATAAAATACAATAATTTTTTTAAAATATGGAGATCTCCAGGCATGCTTTTAAATATACCCACAGACTCAAGGTCTTTAACAAATAGATATTTTAAAATATAAATTTTAATACCCTTAAATTTATTACAGTTTTCTTTCTTTAAAAAAAAGGAATATTTCTACGTTAATGTGACCATCCTTAGAGGCCCATTTTACAAATACGATTTTCATTAGCTGTAAAGTTCTTTTACCAAATAATTTTTACTATTCTAAAAAAACACAGTTACAAATTTCCTTTCTTACAAAGGACTATTTTATGAATAGCAACGGTATCTCCTTAAAGTCCGTCTTACAAGCGTTTCTTTGTTCTACATTTTTCGCAATTTAAAATATAAATTTTTGTTACTCTTAAAAATACAAAATTACACTTTCTTTCCTTCCCGCTTTTTGGGGGATAAGATTAAGAATGTTGGGGGATACCCAAATCCTTATTACACATTGTAAACACAAGTTTATTTAAATATACACAAGATTCTTCCAATTATTATATAATCAAAAGAAGTCTATCTGATTTTCCATCATTTTATAACATCAATATGTTTCCGTAATATAATATATTTTAATTAATTTTTATTAACACAAAAGAATTACCAGATTAAATTTTCACTACAAAAACAAAATACCATTTGCGCGGGAGAAGAATTTCTATGTTCTTTCCTGTATTCTCTGAACAACGTTACGAGTGACTTATGAGCTTTAACAGACAGGCAATTTTGAGCTTTAGTTCGTTTCTGCATAGAGGCGAATTTGAATATTTTGGGGTATTTTGTACTTCTTCCCAATTTTATTTAGCCATCGCATTCATCACAGATCTCTTATTTTTTTTTCTTTTTCTTTTCTTAAGTTTCACATTTTTAGAGAAAGCTTTTGCTTAAGTGCTTTTGGAGGTCTCAATGGTGGGGAGTTTTTCCTCTACCCGTCCCCCATATAATAGCAGGACAAAGCTTTCTGGTATCGGCCTTCCTTGGAAGATCTTTTTTTTTTTTTCTTTCTTTCTTTTTTTTTTTTTGTTTTTTTTAATTGATAAGGAAATTTTCTTCACGCTACCACTTACGTTTTTAGTATATAAACAATATAGATTCTCAAGACTTACTTCTTTTTAATAACTTATAAAAAATTTCTTCACTTGAGTAATTAATATTGTCCACTTTCATTCACCGCGTTATTTTATTATTATTATTATAATTATCTGGCCCTTTTTATCAAAAGGTTGTAATGACTGATGTCGTTCTGGGGTTTACCAAACTGTACCGAGCGAGATGATGAGATCATTAATCAATTAAACCTAGAATTAAATCACTCATACCTCGGGTACAATAATTAATAAGATGGAAGGTGTATTAAATAGATTTTGATGTTATTCTTTTATTAACATTCTTTTTTATATTGTTGTTTTCACACATAATAATAGATAATTTTTATTTTGTATAATAAATAAGGAGTGGGCCACAGACCCTTTAAATATATTTTCGTGAATACTTAAATCCCCATATTATATACATTTTATTTTAGAACAGTTTGCAAGGTGGGGCAAATAATATAATGCCATGTTCCTTACTAGATCTCTATCACCGTTCTTTCTAATTTTTATCTTTTTATTCACTGGTGAATCAACTTAGCGTATCAAATGACACTTAAAAGATCTTATTATAAGAACATTAATAATAATCTAACACCTTTAATTTTATTACAAAAATAATATATTTTAGCGTGCCTGGGCGATGCCCAGGACACTTGGTAACGGCTCTGATGTCGGGGCCTCACTAACTGGCGTCTTCCTCCGATACCAGATTTTGCCGGTAGGAGAGAGACGTTCTATTGGCTGTTTCAATTTTAAATAACATACAAAAAGGAATAAACATAGTTATGTGTGTGATTTTATAAGATGTAAGAAAATTTTACCGTACACACTAATAATAGCTTTTGCCTCCTAAGAGTTCTAGCTTTAGTAATTACAATAAAGATTATAATAGCATTATTTTATATCGTACTATACTTTTATATATATATATATATATATATATATATATATGTTACTATATATATATATATATATATATATATATATATATATTATATATATATATATATATATATATATATATATATATATATATATATATATATATTATATATATATATATTATATATATATGTATATATATATATATATATATATATATATATATATATATATATATATATATATATATATATATATATATATATATATATATATATATATATAATATTTCTATTTTTGTATATGTCTTTTAAATATATATATATATATATATATATATATATATATATATATATATATATATATATATATATATATATATATATATATATATATATATATATATATATATATATATATATAATAGAATACCACGTGGAAAAGCACAATTTCAAATGCTAATAAGCATAATAAGGATAGCATAATGCTAATAAGGTGGACACGAATTTCAACAATTTAGAAAATAGTTTTTATAGATTCTCTGGATTGTTATAATTTTTTTTTTTTATAAAAATGAAATTTAGTATTTAATTTAATATCCGCCTTCCCAGAAAAGAAGGCATCTTGGAACAGATTTCTAATCTAAACGATAAAGCAAAAAGATTTCTTTGTATTCTTTGTATTTGCTGTAGTGTACTTTCTAATTAAAAAGTAACTCATTTATTAGATAAACACATTGTTTACTGTCAACAGCTTTGAATTCATGCGTAATTTATTTGGAAATTTTATTTATAACTTGATAAAAAAAAAACTGAGGAAGTAATATAATCAAAAAATGGACTTAAAATTAAGATTTGCACTAAGGTACTTCAAACACGTAAATAATTTTTTCAGCTTTAATTATAAAAAAGTATAAAAAATATTATATAAAATTATAAAAGACATTCACACAGGTATAAAACAGCATTTAATTATAGGTATTTTGTTTTTCTTCCTCTCGGAGTTCCATAAGATTGGAAGGATTTGGTGAGTATATCCTCCAGGAATTACTCTGCTATCACTAAATCCACCACTTACTCCAGTTCCTACACTGGTGCTTCCTCCTGAAACAGAACCTCCAAATCCTCCGTTTCCATTCACAGATCCTCCATTTCCTCCACTTGGGACATTGATGCTTCCTCCTAAAACTGCACTCCCGAATCCTCCGTTTCCACTAACAAATCCACCACTTCCTTCACTTCCCAAGCTGATGCTTCCTCCTGAAACTGAACTTCCGAATCCACCTGAAGTTGCACCCCCAAATCCTCCTCCTGATGAAGTTCCAATATCACCACCAATATTGTGTGCTAGATCCTCCTCCAACAAAGTTGCCCTTGTTCGTTTATCGCAGATGCAAGGGCAGTTTGGAGGTCTACACCACTGGAAGTTGAGGATTGTCTCCTTCTCTGTAGTTAATGTAGAACACTTGGTATGAGGCTGAATGTCAGGCACTTCAACTACTTGAGGTCCAGAATCATCTCCTTCCTTATTAAGTACATAAACAAGAGTCTTTTGTTGAGCAGGTGGAATAACCACTGGTTCATGACCTTCAGGTCCTTCGGGGGTTCTTACGAAAACTATGTTGTAATTAAGTTTTGGCTTAGGTGGAGTAATAGGATTAATTTGTCTTGAGGATGTTTGCTCTGGGGCCTGGAATACAAAGATCTTTCTTGCAACTTCAGCTTCAGTGCAAGAACCATCCGAACTTAAAACTTGACCATTACCACATGAGGATGCAGAGCTCACCAACTCAGTTTTAGTACCGAAAGCTCGTCACCGTTCTGTACTTGCCATGAATCCGAATCGTTCCTGAAGCCCATTTATCTAGATCCTTCCACCCATGCGTTTTGGAGATGGAAGTTTATAACTCTTTGAAGCACTCTTGAGCTTGCAAGAAGAAGCGCCAAACAAAACAGATGGGTATCTGCAAATGGAAAATAAAACTTTATAATTAAACGTTAGTGAAGCAGCAAACGAAATTGATTGTTAAACTTCTGTATAAAAGATCTTTCTTTCTCACCAATTTGAACTGTGCAATATAGTATATATATAGTATATATACATTCTCATATAACTATAGCTATTGACGGTCCCGCCTTTAATATATATTACTGTATATATATATATATTAATATACCTATTTAACTATATATATATATTATATATAATAATATATATATATATATAAATATATATACTATATAGTTACATATATACTAGCGATTATATTATATATACTATATATATATAGTATAATATATATATAATATGTATACTATTATATATATATATATCTACTATGATATATATATATATATTAGTATAAGTATTATATATCATATACATATCATATACATATATATATAATTATATATCAAATATATACTTACTGAACATATATTACTATAATTATATATATTATTATTATCATCTATATATATATATATAATATCTTATATATATATATATATTTATATATATATATATATATATATAATACTACTACTATATTATAATATATCTATATATATACTATATATTTAATTATAATTATATATATAATATATTAATATATATAATATATACATATAATATATATATATATATACTTAGTATTATATTTATATATATAATATTATTATATATAATAAAATATATCATTATATATAATATATATATATATATATATATATATATATATATATATATATATATATATATATATATATATATAGTATATATATATTTAATATATATATATATATATATATATAAGTATTATATATATATAGTATATTATTATACTATATATATATATATTATATATATATATACTATATAATATATATATATATATATATATATATATATATATATATATATATATATATATATATATATATATATATACTATATAACATATATAATATATGATATATAATATTATATATATATATATATATATATCATATATATATAAAATATATTATATATCATATATATATATATTATACTATATGTATATATATAATATTTATATATCTATATATACGTAATATATATATATATATATATATAATAATAGTATATATATATATTATATATATATATATATTATATATATAAGTATATATATATATAGTATACTAGTATATATATTATATATCGCGTATACTCACTTTGGAAAATGCATGTTGCTGCTTGAGAATAATTCACTTTGTTTATACGATGTTAGAGCATATACTTCCTTATATACAAATTATATAAAAAAAAAAACACTTTCAGTTATAAAAAGGATTGAATTTTCACATGAGGGTGATAAAATCGAGAGTAAATGAAGTCATCCTTTTTGAAAGAGGAAGTTATTTGTCTAATATTTCTTTTATTCTTAATAAACAAACAGCTGAATGGTAGGCTATTAACGACCGATAATGATATAATTAACTTTTTTGACTATCTTTACTTGTTATTTTTTAAGAGTAAGCTACCTTTTATCATAAAACCAAGTAAAAGTTTGGAATAACTTTATATATATATATATATATATATATATATAACTATATATACTTATATATATATATATATATTAATTATATATATATATACGCTATATATATATATATTATATAATAATAGCTATATATAATATATATACGATATTATATTCTCCACTGGGAGCTTTCCGGATCGTCCCCCCGTCCCCCCAACCCCCGTTCCCCGTTCCCCCGGTCCCCCCGTCCCGCGTCCCCGGTCCCCCTTGGTCCCCCCGCGGTCCCCCCGTCCCCGGCTCCCCCGTGTGAGTCCTGAAGTTGAATCCGATGTGATGCCTCTTTCTCTTCGAAGGGAATACATGTGCAAAGGTTATCTTCGCATTCAAACCTCAAACCATCTGCTCTAACACCGATTCTGTGAGAGATACCTCAGAATCCTCCTTACTGGCCATTTGCAAAGACAGTTTATAACATCGTTAACTTTCTCAACATCCCCTTGCAAAAGGTGCTACCGTTCATTTATGATAAAAGGTAAACACCTTGGCTATTCCCTGCTCCCACCATTTGCTTGGTCCTGACCTCTCTCTCTCTCTCCAAATCTAATTACCCCACTCCCTTGTTAAAGACATTATTCCTGTTTCATTCCTCAGCTCACGGTGGATTTCCTCCAGTGTTTACTGACAGCTCTAAAACAGGGGACGGTGTGGGTGAGTCTATTGTCTTTTCTGACCGCAACCTCTAACATTCCCTCTCTCCTCATGCTTCAATTTTTAGGCAGAATTAATATCTCGAATTCTATTCCTTAGCCAAGACCACTCTTATGTCATTTACTTAGATTAGCTCAGCACCCTTCAGGCGCTTAAAGCCTCCTATTCTAAAAACACAATGGTATCCGATGTACAGCAATTTCTTCGGCTGCTCCACTCTAGCAAGAAGCATCATACTATGTTGAACCCCTTCTAACGTAGAGGTAGCTGGCAACGAAATCACTGACAAAGAGGTCAAAATGGCCTCTTCTTTTCGAAGCTATTCTAGGTACCTATCGGATGTCATTCGACAAGGTAGCCTCCCATCAACTGATTATTATCCTGAGTAGTGATGCCACAATCTCCGCGACAACTTCAGGAATGCGAGCTTTGCTCGTTCTTATCAGCGTAGCTGATAAGAACTGATAAGAACACATGTTTTTAATGATAACGTGATGGATATGTCATGTTATTTCGTAATTATTTTTTATTACGCGCGCTTGCGCGTGCGCATACACCTACACATACACATTATTATTATTACTTATTATTTATTATTATTATTATTATTATTATTATTATTATTATTATTATTATTATTATTTTATTATTATTATTATTATTATTCATTATATTACATTATTCTATTATTATTATTACGTCGAATATTCGATTTCCGAAGGGATTCCAATTTGGATTCGTTTTTTACGCACTCCGACTCCTGCTCCGACTCCGGCTCCGACTCCGGCTCCGCTTCCAACCACGGATCTGGTTCAGCCCCTGAAGGTTTTTTGTTATTATTTATTTATCTATCTATTATTATTATTATTAATATTATTATTATATTATTATTATTATTAGTTATTATTATTATTTATTATATTATTATTATTATTATTATATATTTATTATATTATTATAATTTCATTACAATATTATTGCCACTTATATAATTTATTATATATGAAATGACTTTTTAGGCTCCGGCTCCGGCTCCGGCTCCGGCTCAGCTATGCGCTCCGAAATATATTTACATAGGTTAGAGTTGTCGTATCGGGTTAAAATTTGTGAGGGGGTTAGATGATGAGGTAACCTCGCTGTATACGAAGTTACGTCCCCCTGGGTCCCCCGAAGGGGACCCCCCCCCATTAAAAAAATCGAAATGTTCTCCATAAGGGCTGAAATTTTCTCGGTGGGACAGGATTCAGAGTTTGCAAGTTTCTTCATAGAAAGAGTTGGTATCGGATTCTGATGTAGTTGGCTCTCGGCACCGGTGCTTGAGCCCACTGGCCCAACTGTGGCCAAGTTTAATAAACAGTAGGTATAACAACAATATTGGTGCGCTTATATAGGTTATCGACGTCGTAGAAGTTTGACATCATGAGGGTTATGATAACCGGAATCGCAATATATAGGGTTCTAGGATCCCAACAGAGGGGATTCCACCCAAACCATTAAATATTGATGTAGAAATCTGAACTCGGATTACACCTATCATATAAGGTATCCTTACTGAAAACCAGTGTTAAATTATGTGAGCACCCCAGGGGATGTGGCCCCTTAAAAAACTTGAAATATTTGACGTAGAAGGCGGAAACTCGGAATACATCTATCATATAAGGTATCATTACTGAAACCAGTGTTAAAGTATGGTGAGCACCCCAGGGGGGATGCTGGCCCCTTAAAAACCTGAATATTGACGTAGAACGATGAAACTTGGTATATACCTATCATATAAGGTATCATTGCTGAAACCTGTGTTAAATTATAGCGAGGACCCCAGGGGGGATGCTAGCCCCTTAAAAACTTGAATATTGACGTAGAAGGCTGAAACTCGGTATACACCTATCATATAAGGATCATTGCATTGAAAACCTGTCAGTTGTTAACATTGTACGTGAGGCACCCCAGGGGGGATGCTAGCCCCTTAAAAACTTGAATATTGACGTAGAAGGCTGAAACTTGGTATACACCTATCATATAAGGTATCATTGTTGAAACCAGTGGTAAATTGTAGTGAGCACCCCATGGGAGGATGCTGGCCCCACAAACCTGAAATACTGGCATAGAACGACGAAACTTGGTATACATCTTTCTTATAATGTATCCACGATACAGAAAAGAAAAAAATTTAAAAAAAAATAAAAATAAAAAATAAAAAAATTTAAAAAAAAAAATTTAAAAAAAAAAAAATAATAAATAAATAAATAAATAAATAAAAATTTTAAAAAATAAAAAAAAATTTAAAAATTTAAAAATTTTTTTTAAATTTTAAAAAAAAAACTAAAAAAAAAAAAAATTAAACATATTTTATTCTTTTTAAGTTTATAACTTAAAAAATTTACGTTTTTTTATATAAATCAAACAGCCTCTAGAGCCTCTGGAGCCTCTGGAACCTCTGGAGCCTCTTGAGCCTCTTTAGCCTCCCCGGCCTCCTCAGCCTCCCCTCCTTCACGCCCCTCCCCATCTATGATCTGTTGATTCATGTCATATTTTGTGATAACATTAACACAAAACTTCTAATTTATTTGTTTATATGCTTTTAAACAGTTTGTTTTTACTAAAAATTTATCCTTTTTATGTTTATTTATAACTTAAGAAATTTGGGTTTTTACATGCCCTAAACCTGTAAAATCAGTAAAATCAAACCACCCACCCCTCCCTATCCCTACCCAAATCCTGGATATTTATACATTACATTAGTAATTATTTAAACAAAATTTATTCATAACTTGTTCTAATTATCATACTGATCAATGAATATATGTTAACATTAACAAACTTCCATACTTAACAACAGTAAAGTAACTAACATTGAGCGCAGAACGTAACCTACTTACACTTTTCCCTACTTATCACTGATGTTTTTAACATTAACATAGTAACATTTAACAAAAATTTATCACAAATCTTGTGTAATTATACAACTGACCAACGAAAAAATACGCTAAGGCAGCAAAGATTTCACAAAATAAAAGCTAACAATCATTAACCTGTGTTAAACAAATATAATGTATAACATCAAATCGAACATACCCTATGCCTGATTAAATCGCTAACATTAGCAAAGTTCCATACTTAACAACAGTAAAGTAACTACCGTTGCATACAAAAAACGTAAACCTATTTCATACGTTTTCAACTTACTCTAACCATTATCATACTATATTTCGTATATTAACAATGTAATTTATCATCACCGGTACCTAATTATTTCATACTGATCAACGAATATTATGCAACGCTACAAAGTTTTTAGGCTTACAAAGCTAACATATTCATAGTCGAACAAGAATATAATCACACTACCGAAAAACCTTAACATACTCTTAAACACAAAAAAACCTAAAGACGGTCACGCGTGAGAAGCTTTTAACACTTAACAAAGTTTCAATACTTAAACAGTGAAGTAATTAGCAAAACATATAGAACGTTGCCTTTCACATCTTTTTTCTTTTGTTTTAAAAACTTTTATTATTTTTAACTTATTTCTAAAAACTTTTGTGTTTTAAAAAACTTTTAGCTATTTGTAAATTTATTTCTTTAAAACTTTTAGTTTTGTTTTTTTTTTTTTTATTAAAATTTTTAATTTTTATTTTTTTTTTTTTATTTTTTTTTTTTAACTTTAAAATTTTCTTCTTTTTATTTTTTATTACTTAAAAAACATAGTGTTTTTTCATACGCTTTTTAAACGGTTAAATCACTGAATCACGTAAATCAAACCACCCCTACCCGTCCCAACCTTGATCTATTCGGCTATGATCTATTGATCTATGATCTGTTGACTCCAGTCATATTTCGAGTACATTTTGGATAAAACATAGACTTAAAATATAGTTCTTTTATACTCCCTCGAATATAAATGCTGACATAACAAAGTTTTCCCATCAATAAAGCTAACATAACATAACCTGATGTTAGAATATAATGTATAACACATCAACCCCTAACATACTTAAACACGAATAAACAGCTAAAATTAACAAAGTTCAATTACTTTAAACAAACAGTATAAAGTAACTACCAAAACATATAGAACGTTGCCTTTCACATCTTTTTTTTCTTTTTGTTTTAAAAACTTTTATTTATTTTAACTTTATTTCTTTAAAACTTTTTGTTTTACAAAACTATTATATATTGTTAATTCTATTTCTTAAAACTTTCTAGTTTTGTTTTTTTTTTTTAAAAAACTTTTTTTAATTTTTAAAATTATTTCTTTTTAAAACTTTTTGTTTTTACTAAAAAATTGTTATGTTTTATGTTATAACGTAAAAAAATTTACATTTTTACATAAAACTAAATACAGTAAAACAGTAAATAACAAAGTTTCACATCAATAAGCTAACATTAACATAACCTTGATGCAAGAATATAATATATAACATCAAACCTAACAAAATACCATACTTGGCAACATGAAAGTAACTGACGTTGCTTACAGACCGTACCATATTCACACTTTTTTCAAACATCTCTAACATATCACTGCTTATTTTACATTAACATAGTAACAATTTCACAATAAGTTACCATAACATACTCGCCAACAAAATATGCTGACGTACCAAAGTTTCACATCATAAAGTTAACATATCATATCCTGAACTAGGAATTTAACGCACAATGACAAACCTAAACATACCTAATGATCGAATAAAAATGACTAACATTAAAAAAATTCATACCTAACAACACTAAAGTAACTAACAATGGCATACAGAACGAACATGTACGAAGCTTATGTGTGTTTCCTGTTTCACTAGAGTTATCAAATACAAGTCGAGAAAATTAGTTAAAACTCCCTCCCACTTTTCGAACATACGCAAACACCTATGATTCTTGTTTTGGTTTCGTTTTCGAAACATTACGCCAATACCTATGATTCTTGCTTGGTTCGTTTTCGAAACCATTAAGCTATAACCATCTGAGTCTTGTTTGACACAGGGTCAACATAAACAAATTTTTAAAAACATTTTATGGTTTTGCTAATGTCTTTATGTTTATTAACAACTGTAATTGCTTTAACAGTTATTTTCTATTCCTTTACTATAACCTTCTGTTTTTATTTTTTTATAAAAAATAACTTAATTTTTAATTTCAAAACGTTAAAACTTTTTACTGGGTACTAAAATTAAATCATTTTTAATTTTCTCTAAACGTAAAAAAGTTGTGTTCTTACATAACCCAAAAGCTGTAAATCAGTAAATAAAACATCCAACCTACTCTCCTCATCGTCTCCTACCCTTCCATGATCTCTACCAATCTATCGATCTATTGATTCAAGTTTCATTTTCGTGATCATTTTGGATAAACATAACATAAAACAAGTTCTTGTATTACACTGATCAACGAATATATACTAACACAACAAAGTTTTCACATTAAAAAACTAAACATCAGCATCATCCGCGTTCTAAGAATATAAGGTACAACAAACAAAACCTAACACATCTCAAAACCGAATAAACGGTTAAATTAAAAAGTTCCACCACTTAACAACAGTTAAAGTAACTAACATAGCGCTCGAAACCGTAACCTATTTCACACTTTTGTCAAGCATATATTCTAACATAGCAATGTTAATTTTAGATTAACATGGTAATATTTAACAAAAATATATCATAACCTTGTCTAATTATCATACCGATCAACGAATATAGGCTAACGTAACATAGTTTTCACATTAATAAAGCTTACAAATATCATCTGAACTAAGAATATAATACACACCGATAAAACCTAACAACACCTTAACACGAATAGACTGTTAACTTAAACAAAGTTTCACACTTAACACATGTAAAGTAGGCTAAACAGTAACATACAAAAACGTAACCTATTCACACTTTCTCCAAGCATATCTCTAACATAACAATGTTAATTTTACATTAACATGGTGATATTTAACAAATATTTTATCATAACATTGGCTAATTATCACTGGGTAACAAAACTTTTTTTTGGGAAAATCGTCCAGGGTTTTCCAGCGGAATTAGACTATTTGAGATGCGCTCGCTGAGTCCGAAAATGCCCTTTGTTTTTTTTCAATCAGGTCTGGTTTGTTTGCTACAGGACATTTAAGAAAAAAAAAACTATTTCGTCCAAAAACCCAATCCTGAGGATCATAAACATTCGGTTTCCGTTCCTGGGTAATAAAAGTCAATCGTATCAAATTCATTCATTTATTATATACTCAATTACATTTGATAAGTTTAATACATGTACATGAGCGTTACGTGACACAAAAGTTCAGAGTTCACGGCGTAAATCCCCGTTTCCTCGATTTCCGTGTGTGAGCAGCTGCTGGGTTGTCTCTCTTCAGCGACCAGCAGTAGTCCGCGAGCATGACTGCGTCCCACCTCCCCTGGTACCTCTCCTCCATTTGACGCATGTCCTGATGGAACCTTTCTCCCTGCTCGTCGCTGACCGCACCATGGTTTTCAGGAAACCTCTCCATGTGTGAGAAGAAAACAGGAGATGCATCTTTATACTCATCAAACACCCGAGGCTTTGGAAGTTCTTTATCATGCTGTTGATGAGTGTGCCGTAGTTTGCTGCTTTCTTGTTCCCCAGGAAGTTGTTCACCACCTGCACAAACGACCTCCAGGCGGCGCACTCTAGCGTGTTCATGGAGTTTTCGAACTCTGTGTCCTTGATGAGCTGCCGTATCTGTGGGCCATCGAATATGCCGGCCTTCAGCTTCTCAATGGTGACTCCAGGGAAGGCTCGGAACAGGTAGTTGAAGCACCTCCCATCCTTGTCCAGAGCGCGCGTGAACTGTTTCATTA
Organism: Trachelipus rathkii; assembly: GCA_015478945.1. Lineage (NCBI taxonomy): Eukaryota > Metazoa > Arthropoda > Malacostraca > Isopoda > Trachelipodidae > Trachelipus > Trachelipus rathkii. The sequence goes on along the minus strand of JABUQX010122877.1, from coordinate 3,253 downwards.
ACCCAAGCTTGATGTGAAGCGGTGGGAACAAAATCTTTTCCCGTGTCAACAAGAGGTTCGTTTATGATGTTGCTGGCCCCAGGTACTAACTGCTCTCGCGCCGGCCACTCTTTCTTCACATAGTGCTGGGCTCTGTCTCGACTGTCCCACTTACATATAAAGCATGGGTATTTTGTGTACCCGGACTGCTGACCAAGTAGAAAGTTCACCATCTTAAGGTCGACGCAGATGATTCATTGGTGCTGCTGATATTGGATTTTGTCGAGCACGTACTTGACTGCTTCATATTTCTCTTTGAGAGTTGTGGAGTGCGCAAGAGGAATTGAGGCGAACTCGTTCCCGTTGTGTATGAGCACACTCTTTAAAGAGCGCTTGCTACTGCGTTTGCTACTGTCTATGAAGAGTCGCCAATTTCTCGGATTCATATTGAGGAGCGTCGCGGAGTTTAGCAAGAAGGACCGGCGACATCTTCGGGCAGTACACGAAGGATCTTCCTCTCGCAAAAAAGTAGCGCTTGCTGAGTCCTGATTTGCCTTCTACGAAAGAAAACGTGATAGGCGCGTCCTCACCGAGTTAGATTTTTCTCTTTTGAGGTCTGCGAGGCCACAAACATCGCGGAAAGTCTCTACGACACACAGTCTTGAGATCCCGAACCAGATCATTAAGCTCACATTGGGAAAAGGGCTGCGGACCATCTTGTGTTCCATACTCCTCATCTTTATCTTCCTTCCCTCATATGCAGTGGTGGCCTCGTCGTCGCTGTCAGGAAGCTCTGCACGCTTTTACAGGAAGTTCTTCGCAGTGAGCAACTGGACGGTGGGCAGATGGAAGGTCGGGGTACTGGAGGCTGCTCCGATTCTTCCGGTTGATGCCAGTAGTATCGATGGCGCAAAAGTAACAATCCGATTCATGGTCAGACGGCTCCCTCCAAACCATCGGAATTCCAAACTTCAGTGAAGTTTTCTTGCCTTCATCCACCGCCGGAGATATTCCACGCACGTTCTGCACACCTGGTGTGTGTGCCAGGACTTTCTGATCACGCCAGCTTGTACTGAAAGTTAAGCCGTAGGCGCGCTTCACAAAGGCTTGTGATGCCCTTTGTGTGCATTGCCAGCTGTATTTCTCCGCACGACTGAGCAGAAAAACGTCAGGATTATTCCTGCATGACCGTCGCCGCTGGAGCCATATCAATACTCTGAAAAGAAGAAAAACAGGTCAATACAAAATCAGAATAACTACCTACCCTAAAGGCTACCATTTAATATATGAATTAATTCGCTTATGATTCTTCCAGAAATATAGGATTGAACTTCAAAACCTCAGCATATTTAGGACTAATTTTGGTGTCTGAGTCCGATAGAATGAATATCGTACGTCTGTGTTTTTCTATGCGTGCGAAGCTTGAATTATCAGCGCATAGTGCCTACCTGACGAAGCTATCACATATGATAATTGTCAAATATATAGCTCGTTCAGGTAGCGCCTATGGCGTATCTCAAAAAGGTGATCTCGTGATAGAGCAAAAACCAAGGTGATTTTTGGACTCAGAACACCAAAGTTAGTCTAAATATGCTGAGAAACCCCTGACGATTTTTTGGCTGTTACCCAGTGATTATCATACTGATCAATGAATATACGCTAACATAATAAAGTTTTCACATCAATAAAGCTAACACAGCATAACCCGAACTAAGAAAATAATGGTTACAACGACAAACCTAAACACACCTTACCTATGAATAAACTGTCAACATATTAACAAAGTTCCACACTTAAACACCAGCCTCGTAAAGATATCAACAAAAAGCGTAGAGATGCTGGCGATACATCATCGTACCAGCACAGCGAAAATGTCCTACTGAGAAAATAGTGTATAAACAATCCTTAAAGGTAATGGGATTCTTTCTTTCAACCATTCATAAGAGCTTAAACAAGGATATAACACACGAACGAACCATAATGGTTCAAAAGTCTATACAATATGACATGTAAAACTTTGTTTAAACATGAAATCAGATCATATATTTGTATTTTCACATCTATGACTTACGAAATTCGTTTCATGTGTGTATTTGTATTTCCTGTTTCACTAGAGTTATCAGATACAATTCAAGAATTTGGTTCAAACTCCTCCCACTTTCGAAACATTACGCCTTTTAAAATTTTTACCATTGGAATTTTTCTTGTTTTGTAAGAGAAACGAATCCTTTTCCAACAAAACCTTAAACAACAGTAGAAGTAACTACATAACATACAATATCGAACCCTACTCATTACTATTCTCCAAGCTACCTCTAACATAACAATGTATGGATCTGAATTAACATGTATTATTTAACAAGAAGTTACATAACATTAGCGTACATTATCATTTATTCTAATTCAACGAATATACGCTAACGTAATAAAGTTTTCACATCAATAAAGAATCTCAACATTGCGTAACTGAGCTAAGAAAAATAGTGTACAACGACAAACCTAACACCACTTACGCACGAATAAAACTGTTAACATTAACAAAAGTCCCGCCCTTAATATCCAGTAAAATAACTAACAATGCATACAAAAGTAACTATTCATCGCTTTTTCCAAGCAATCTCTACATATTAACGTTGATTGATTTACATTGACACCAGTACTACTTTAACAAAAAATTTATCACATCCTTATCTAATTATCATGCAGAACAACGATATACGCTAACGTAACACTTTTTTACATTAAAACATGATAAAATTTTAAACAAAAAATTGTATCATTAACCCAAACTAATATCATAATCCCCACGAAAAATTGCAAACATAACAAAGTTTTATCCAAACACAACATAAAATATAACAAAGTTTTTTAACCATACATAACATAAAACACAAGTTCTTTGAATAGATAATGAAGAATAAATTGTGTTGTAATAGCTTTACTGATTTATTATAACTGTTAACAGCGTCAAGTAACTAACATGCATACAAGAACGTTACACTATTCACGTCTTTTTTAAACGTATCTGACATTAATCAAGGGTATTTTTACCTTAACATCGATAATATTTAACCAAACACTTAGTATCAAACCGGTAACCTACTTTATCCATACATACCTACGCAATATTAAGCTAAAGAACAATGTTTTCACATTAATAAAAGCTAACATAGCAAACATAATCGAACAAGAAAATAATGTACAAATGACAATACTACTAACACAACTACGCACTGAATAAAACAGTTAACATTAATCAAAATCTCCAACAATT
>JABUQX010122875.1:7500-32500 GCA_015478945.1 Trachelipus rathkii | reverse complement strand
TAATAATATATTAATATGGTTTTGTGAGGTGAATCTGAAGAGAGTTTGAATGGAGGTTTGGAGATAAAATTTGGCAGGGTATGTTTAAAAGTATGGGTTGAAGTAAACTTAGATAAGAGTAAAGGTTATGTTGTGAGTGAGGACAGTCCTCAGTGTGAAGTTATGCTAGATAGTGAGCAGCTGGGAACAAGTGACTGAGTTTTAAATATTTAGGATATATATGTTGGACAAAAAGGGAACGGATGATGCGAGTGTAGTAGGAAAAGTTGTGAATTACGGGAAGGTGTGGCGCTTTGCAATAATCCTTGGTGGGATGTAAAAAGATAAAGTCTTGAGGCCTAGGGTCTTTACGTGAGGGTATGTTGTTACTTGTGTAAATGTATAGTAGTGAGACTATGGTCTGAATAAGAGGTATAGATCAAAAAACAATGTGTTCAGTGGACAATCTTAGGGGGCGTGTTAGCTGAGAAGAATTGATAAAATGAGCGAAGAACGTATTACAGATTTGTATGGTGTGAAAAAAGGGATAAATGAGAGAATATAATGAAAAAGTACTGTTGAGATGGTATTAGTCATGTGGAAAGCGATGGGATGTATAGTCGGTTGGTTAGTGGATGTATAGTGGTGAGTGTGTTGGGAATCGACTGGCTGGGAGACCGAAGAAAAAGTGGATTGAGTCAGCAAAGGATGTTTGGATGAGTGAAATGAGAGATTTGGCAGGGGCGTGAATAAAGGCTGCGTAAAATATAGTGAAGGGCAGAGTTTGAGAGGGCGTATGGTTGTGGCCAACCTGGCTAAGGGATGAACCACACATTGGCGAGATGCCATTAGTGAGGGTCCGTCGCGTCCCGTGAAGCTCTAGGGTGGATTTTCTGACTTGCGGTACGTTTCTCTCTAATAGGTATAAGGGGAGGTAAGGCTGGGATTTCTTTTCGACCTGTGTAATATTCTTCTACTATTCTATTTCCGGTGCATGTTACGCACCTTACCCCCAGTCTTGGGGAAAAAAGGTGGTTGTGATATATATATATATATATATATATATATATAATATATATATATATTATTGTATATATATATAAAAAAAAATATATTTAATATATATATATTATAAACTAACACCGCACCAGAATCGTATATATATATATATACTTTATTCATAAATAAAATTTATTAAGAATATATATAAGAATATAATATCAATACGTAGGAAAGTGATAAAAGGAAATAAAAATATTGGCAAGTTAAAAAAATGGCCAAAAGTACTTTCAAGCTACCAGCACAATACCAAGTTACAAATGTCTCAAGTACAAGTACAAGTACAAGTACACTGGTTTTAAAAACTGCAAGTACAAGTACAAGTACAAGTACTCCAAAAAATGTTACTTAAGTACAAGTACAAGTACAAGTACTTGTACTTGAACCCAACCCTGATATATATATAATCTTGTTTCAACTTGTGTCCTAACAGAATCACAGACCCATGAACTGACAGTCTAACGAACTTGCAGTATCACAGTTTCACAGCCTTCCGGTCTCTAAATATCCCAGTCTCCCAGTCCCACAGCCTCACAGCCTCACAGCCTCACAGCCTCACAGCCTCACAGCCTCACAGCCTCACAGCCTCACAGCCTCACAGCCTCACAGACTCACAGCCTCACAGCCTCACAGCCTCACAGCCTCACAGCCTCACAGCCTCACAGCCTCACAGACTCACAGCCTCACAGCCTCACAGCCTCACAGCCTCACAGCCTCACAGCCTCACAGCCTTTGCATTTCCTAAATATTAAACTCTTCCATCATTCTTACCACTTTAACTTGGCTTTAGAGCAGGTGATTGAAGTTCTAATATTATTCCCCCCTTAATTCTTAAAATGTACTTCCACGTTTGTATCCCTTCTTGACAAACTCTTCTACGTCTTTATATATATATATATATATATATATATATATATATATATATATATATATATATATATATTATAATATAACTGCAATATATAATATATATATAATAATATTATATATAATTAAATATATATATTTTACACTGACACCGACACTCACGGGCAGAGCCCTATTCAAGGAGGGGGTGTTGAACGACTCAAATATTCATCTAACGCAAAATACTACTCAGATGAGCACAGAAGCAGGCTTTAAAGTGAGGAATTAAATTGAGTAGGAAGCACAGAAAGATGGAAGAGAATTCACAGAACAGATGTGGCAGGAAAGAAAAAGGCACCGCAGCGAACCAGTCTGGAGTTACTAATACCAACACAAAACTCATTGCGACACCAGCACCCTTGTGCTTCGTGGGTGTCGTAAAAGGTGTTGGTACGCGAGTGGAAAGTTCACCTCGAGCACTTGCCGCTACGGTACTATAGAAAAGAGATAAAAGTACCAACATCGCGTCGCAAAGATAGAGGGGTCAAGTGAACTGAGAAAGTACAGGCAGTTTATAAGCCTTTTGGGCCTTGACTTCGACCTATCCAAAAGCCGGGTGAAATCAGAGCACCCCCGATTAATGAGAGCAGTACCCATACAAGGCGGCATGAGATCCTTGTAAGCTGGAGCAACTGAGAAGGGAAAAAAGTCTGCAGTCTAAACAGAACTCCCAGTTTCTTTGAGCCGCCCTAGCAACCGTTGTGATGTGGCGTTTCAAGACATTTTTTTGTTTTATGTTAAGGGCCAAGAATGTTTATGTTGTCAACAGGAGAGGACGAGAGAACCGTCGAAAGAGATAGGAAAAGTTAGAAGGTGTCTTAGAGAGGGAGATTAGAAGTTGGGTTTTTAAAGATTAAATTTCACAAGGTTGAGACGACCCCACCCGAAATTTCTCCAGATCAGCGAGATAGAATCGGATAAGTTAAGACGAGAGGGCCCACTTTCTCAGTACACGAGACAAAAAGAGGAGCAGAATTTGAAATTATGAGTGTACCTGAAGCATATGAAAAGTCCAGTCATTCGGATCACTGTAGAATATGAATTAGATTAGCAAGATCTGCAAAGCAACTAATTGAATAAGCTGTATCTATAAAGTAGGAGACAAGGGACGAAAACCCTGAGGCAACTACCAACTTTTGACAGTGAAAAAGAAGCAAGTGACAGTCGACCCCATCATAACAACCATGTCCTGAATAATTAACGCTCATTTTATACGACAAAGCATTAGACAACTAATGGTGAAAGCGAGAAGTGGATACGGCGTGCACATCACAAAGGCAAGTGGAGAAGCAACGTTGACCGCTATCTCAATACCCAGCGCTCCTCAACATTTGTCTCATAGGCACTATGCTCTTCTCCACAGCGCCACCCTACGACAGTGCTTCCTCCACGTTAATCAATCCCTAGCGAGAGAGCTCTATAATCCACGAATTTTCAGTCTTGATCTACAGAATAGAGCGCAAAATAGCATTACTTACGCGCCTCAGATAAACTCTCGAGAGCGCCGAATCCGTAGGCTGGAGCCGATCCTCTCGACATACACAGATTCTGACACTGGAGTATTAGAATCGTCCAAGAAGACGACGAATTTTCTGCGAGCAAGAGGGTCTCCAAAGCATCTTCTCGAATTTCTTTATCAATATACAATCTCGCGCAGCTCTCAATATTACGGAAGATTAGTAAAATAACCAAGGAGACATTACACAACCCTATGATCTTACTCTCCGTACTAATTAATTCCTAAACCAATAATACTATTACCATTATGATCCATTTATTCTTATACACTAACGCTATTCACTTATATCGTAGACATATCAATACTTTTTGATTCTCACATTCAGTAAAGCCTTATTCCTAACCAACACCATATATTAATATATATATCTCACTATAACCACCCTTGCATATACGCTTCCTCTATTTACTATATTCTTATATACATTACTGACCTGTGCCAAATCCATAAAACCTAATTAATACAATTTTATATTTCTTCTTCTATTATAATTAGTTATATACGAGTTTATTTTATGTTTCAATTGTAAGATCTGTCTGATTAAGATTATGTTTATAATATTTTATGTTGCCGTCTAATTAATGTATTTTTCATCCAAATCATGATTCCACCTCAAGTCACTTCGACGCACTCTTTCAGATCCAATAATTCACATAGCATATATATATATATTATATACCTTCTACCTTATATACAACATACAAATATAACTTATATTTGCCCCTATAATTTCTAACATAGTTCCTACCTATATTTCTTACCCTTACCCTTTTTAAGGAGATAAAAAGTATAGGGATACTTGATTAATGAAAATATTATATTTAGTGGAATATATATTATATTAATATATATATATTATATTATTATATTATATATATATATATATTATATTATATTATATTATATATATATATTAATATTATAATATATATATATATAACTATTAATTATATTATATATATATATATAATATATTTATATATTAAATATATATATTAATTATATATATATATATATATATTAATATAATTATATATTTATATAATATATATAGTATATATATAATTATAATAAATATTTTAATATAATATATAATTATATTAATATATATAAATATATTATAATATATATATTAATATTATATATATATATATATATATATATAATATAATTATATATATTAATATATATTATATATAATTTATATATTAATATATATATATTAATATATATTATATATATTATATATATATATATATATATTTTTATTATATTATATTTATTATATATTATTTTATATAATAATATATATATATATTTATAATTATATATATTAATATATATATATAATATATAATATAATATTAATATATATAATATAAATATATATATATATATATTAATATATATATATATATAATATATATTATAATATATATATATATAAGTATTTATTATAAATAGATTCTAATAGAAATAAATAACTTGCACACTTAGCATCATACTTTTCACAATAAATAATATATTATATATAGTAATATATATTAATTAATATTAATATATATATAAATATTATATTAATATATATATATATATATATATAATTATATATTATAAATATATATAAATTATATATTATAGGTTGGCTTCGTGATAAGGTAGTATGAGCGTTTTGTGGTTTTGGCCTGAATGTCATTGACGGCTTGTAATAAATGTGTCGATTTACGATAACATATCTGTATTTATATTCAGTACGTTCTTTATGATTCCTGATAAGACGCAGAAGATGCGAGTGAGGAAATACTTGAATGGTTAAAAATTTTCTTTATCATTCTCTGTTCATTCTTGTGCTAGGTTTGTGATTCTGAATTCCTAAATACTCGTGCATTTTCGTAAATCCAATAATTCTTTAACGTTTTGATCGTTCAACCGTGAGATTTGAGGTAAAGTGACCATAACTACTGATAACATTGATTCGTACGAATATTAATACCGTGTATGGGGAGGACGCAATGCCTCAATAGTACCGTCAACGCTAGAATGGTTTTCGCTCTATACATAAGATATGTGAGAATTTTTAGACTACATGATATGTGGACTTATCGTCACCGAGGCGTCCTGTATTGTGGTCGATGTAAAGACCGTCTTGGAACAGCTTGAATTCCGTAAAGATCCTCCACGCAACAAGAGGTGAAATTATGTACTGATATAGAGAATATGGAATTGATACATAAATAGAGTCCACCACGCTAGATTAGTGAGGGAAATGTTATCAAAAAGTTAAGTTAATTGAGTCCGCATGCTTTGACGGACATAAATAAAGTCAAAAAATAAAACGTGCTTATCCACGATCGCCGTCAGTGGAATTGCTTGCTCTCATTACAGGCATGTCATTGGACATACAACTCATTAATATATGCGTGACTATGTCCTGATCCTGTATATCGTTACTTGATCCGACTATGGTGGACTCGCCGGATGGTCACTTGGTGTGACGGTTCGATATATATAATGAAGTCGCATGACCCGCTATTTAGAATCTTTGTGATTTAGAGCTCCACTAAATATGGACGAGACAGGGGCGAGTGGAACTTCATGCGTCTCATCTTAGATATTATGACTTGTGGTAAAAATGGATAACCCAATTTTTACCTGCCCTTGACCTTTCTGACCGCGACCTTTATATTTTCAATTTTTGATGCTCTTCCGTAAGCTTTTTTTTTCATATTCTCCTTACAACTAGAAAACTTGACCTCTTGGACTTTGCAGGCCATCTGTACCACTATCTCTTCGACAGCACCCGTATATTTTTATTGTGAGTATAGTACTCACGGATTTTTGTGAGAGAAACCTCACGGATTTTTTGGAGAACCCCTGATTTTTTTATGAGATTATTAGAACCTCCATAATTATTTTGAGTAAAACTCCCAAATTTTTATATGTTAAGAATCACAATATTTTATTATTGTGAGAATACTCCTCACAAATATTTATTTTTGAGAATCAACTTAATATTTTTAATATATCGGCAACACCTGATTTTTATGGACATATACTCCATATCTGAAGATCAAGGTGTTGCGCCATAACATGGTTGCGTATAAGCAACCGTTATTTATAATATATATATATATTTATTATATTATTATATATTTTAGTATACTTGTATTTAGCTACCCACCTAATTTATTATCAGCTCCTATATTTTTTATCTTGAATACCATTGGTCAATTTTGTACCCAACGGTAATTTTTTGATCTTCATTTAGGGCTTAGCCTATTTTTTGATGTCTTAACCCTTTTTTGTTATACTCTTTCCCCTTTATTGCTCCAAAGTTTGACAGTATTACCTAATGGGCTAAATTATTGACCCATCTCGTTTTAATTTTTTGTCCTCATTCATGTGTATAGTATCTATATTTTGATCCTCCAACTATAATGGTATTATTAAACTCATTTTTACAGTTACTACTCATATATATCCTTTAATAGGGTATATACTTTATAGCCCTATATATTATTGATTAGTTAATATATACCTTATTGATTATTATGACCATGATATTTAGTCCTTGACCTTTACCTATATATATATATATAATATATATATATAATATTAATTACATAGGAAAAGTTAGCATAGAGGTCATTTTTGACCCACGTCAATTTTCTGGCCACTCGTGCCCCCACCCGTCACTATTTAATTTGTTTCCTATACTTGATATAACGTACATAGTATGATATATTCATATCCTTAAATTATGATAATAACGGCTTACCACTACACGCTACACATCAACATCACACCTAACCCAACTTAACCTCACACACACACACACACTAACATATCGTTATATTACCACATACATATTCACTGATGACTAACTTATTACACACATTCACTATATGTACATACACTTATACCAAGCGCACATAATTATTTTTTGCATGTACATTTAATATACATAAACTTTATTTACACATGTAGGTATATCAATACGTCTTAGGAGTCTAATGGTCTTAGATGGGTCTATTTAGACCCAGCACTCGGTTTCTCAATTTTTATATTTGCCTATTTCCTTTAGGACTTAGCCCTTTTTTTGTATGTCTTATAATAACCTTATTGTTTTTTGACCAATGATATATTTCGGCCTTGACTCCATTGAGCCTCAATTCTATATATATATTAATATACCATGGGTCAATTTTGACCACTCTCTGCATAATAACTTGATGGCTCTTTGATGGTTTCAAATCACCTAAGTAAAGTATTAAGTCTAGTGGATGTGATCTATTAGATATATGTTCTATGTATTAGAGTAATTAGATGTGCTAGTTGACAGGCTGTATATTATAATAGTGACCAGTATGTATAAGATTGAGTACCTTAAAGTTAGGTAGATGCCAATGAGTGCTCAATAATGTTATATATATAAGTGCCAAAATAGTATGTGATATAAGTGCCAATTAGAGTGACTCAAGTGTGAAGTGACCACATTTTAAATGGCCAAGTGAGTAGCCACATTATATATATAAGGTTGCCAAACTGTGAGTTGTACTCACACTATTTGTGTATTTAAGCTCTTTTTTAGCTTCTCCTCTCTGTTTTTAATTTTGATATTGCTTCTCCTTAATTTTGGTTGTTCTTTTATCTTCTAGGTCTTATTTAAATTATAATAAGGTATAGAAGTGATGAGAATCGATTGGTGTTAATATTACAAGTGTCTTAATGTAGTAATTGAGATCAATTTCCTACTATGAAGTTAGTTCTTTTTTTTCTAACATACATTATAAAGCACTTACCACTCACTCAATAAGGGACACTATACTCACTATGACCCTTAATTATACATACTTTTACATACTCAACGCACAGGTACATACTATACATCTATAATACACTCTCAACACACTAACTCGAAGCTCATTTTAGCTGCGCTCTATCTTATGATGACTCATCTTGATGAAGTCATCTTTTGATACACCTCATTTATGATGATTTCATCTTATGATTGGACCTAATCTTTTGTCTATACTTACATCTTAAGTGAATCATAAAGACTCTACTCCAACCATGGGTATTACTAACGTCTCTCTTAAGTACAAGCTACCCTTCATCCCCCTTACATAAAGTGATTAGTAGCCCCGCACCCGTCAAGGTGCGTACCCGCGCTGCGAATGAAAAATAATATAGTATATAATTACATATATTAATAATATAGTATCATTTCATTATTATATTATTATGTCATATACTAAACCTTGTCTTATGTAAGTTTTAATTATTAACAGTAATTAATTTATGACTAGCGGAAAAAATAATTATAAATTCTTCTTTCTTTATTTCTCTCTAACCTATTGCGTTGAGCATAAAAGATTTGATGAATTAAAATACATATTTTATCGCGTTGTAAAGGTTTAGTTCCTCATTACAGACCCTTATATATATTAACACTATAATATTTATCATCACCGTACCTAATTAATAACTTTTTACCTATAATACTTTTTAATTAATCGTTAAATTTCTAAATAAACTAATTGATTAAGTAAGATTTTAAAAGGCTAAACCTGCAGCGATCTGGTAATAAATTAAATAACATTATTATATTTACTTACAATCTATGTTATCTAATAAATTTTTATTAAAAATCAATATTAACTAATTACATACCTTAAAGGCATATTATATAATGATATAATATCAGTATAAATACTCTAAAATAGATATATATATATTACTGAGTTGATTACCTAAACACTCATTAGAGTGAATATTAGTAGGGTATATAATTAGTTATGTACTCTTTTTGGTCTGTTATATACTTAGCTTTACTGCTTTTAAACTCATGTTTACTGTACTTATTAAACTTATTATATTACGATACCCTATTAGTATATTACGCTATGTAATCAATCATAAATAATATGTTATATTTACTGCTTTAACCTTTACATATTACATATTTTAATTTTATTCATGATATTATCATAATACCACTTATTAAAGTCTCAGTTTAAATTACAGTATAATCATTTTAGATATGAGTGTAGTTACCTAACACCAAGTGATAGTAGGATATAGTAATTGCTTTTGTTTTATTTTTATAACTTATGCTTTACTGTACTTTTAACTCATATATGTTTATTATTATACTGCTTTTATTAACTCATGTTATATTATATTGCCTTATACTTCTATCATATGATTTTATACATACTGGCTTTAATTACATATAGTATAATTATATTATTATAACATTACTAATACCTTAATAGAGCTAATGATATAATCTCAGTAAATCATAGATAGTTATATTTATAGGTGTTACCTAAGGGATTAGTATATAGGCTTATTTTGTTATACTGAACTATTACTTGAGTCTTATATAACTCACTGTGATATATATATTATACTGCTTTTATATAACTCATTACTTAGTAGTTTTACGTACTTTATAATTAACTTACACATTTATATTACTGCTTTGTAACTCATATATTTAATATAACATTAATGATTTTTTTATTTTGTTTTAAATTATATTCATTTTATTATTATTATTTTATTATATTATATTTATTTTTTAATTTATATAATTTTTATTATTTATATTTTTAACTATATTTATTTTAATTATAATATTTATAATTTTATATATACTATTATAACTTAAGTTTAGTATTATTATTATACTATTATATATTACATAAGTACCTATTTATTATATTTAATTAATTATATTTATATAATACTAACGTAACAATACACACTGACATTAATCAACATCATCAACAACCTATACATATAACATCAACATTAACACACCACACACAGTATTCATATATTCACATATGTGAACTACTTATACTAACAACTTTACCACTTATTATTGAAACACTTACATTTACCCATAGACACTTTAACATTTTACTAACTCTTAATTAATCAATCATTAGCGGGTGATATCGCGAATCAAACACACCACACACCACACACTCATACACTTACACTATTTTATATTTAACAACTATCAATATCACTCTTATAATATTAGATACTTTTAATTAATAACACACTTTCATACAAATTAGACACTTACATAATTTATCCTAATATAGACACTTTACTAATATTATTATTACATATACTCAATTCAAACTAACACAGATTTACTTACACTCACACAGATTTACTTACACTCACACATCGATAATTATTATATACTATATATTAACACACACAATTTTACATTACTACACTCTGACACACCAGATTTTACAACTAATATATACAAACACACCACTAACATTACTACACACTACAACATTCTACTTACTACCTAAACACACACCTCAACGCTCAACACTCACTTACATACATATATAATACGTTATAATATTATGTTAAAACTATTTTATGTTTTAATTATAAACCGTATTACTTATTATATTAATATATATACTCGATATTCATAATATTAAATCTAAAAATTATATTCTTAATAAGTTTTTCTTAAAAACTTCATAATAATATCAATTCTATTATATTCTTTTGAACAAAGAATTTTATTATTTAAAACTTAGTTAATACTTGATATTGGTTTATTAATATTTTTATATAAATTAATATTATCGTGATTTTGGCTTTCAAGTTTTACAATAGGATCAACTTTTTTACTCTCTCTTAATATGATATGAGTGGTTGATGAAAAGAATTTTATTTAAAAACATATATTAGTATAACCGCACTACCATTAATGGAGCAATTAATACAAGTTCAAAATTCATGAGTTTAGCGTGCGACCCCCTGTAGAGTCACTCACCTCGCTGTTATCTCAGCCCATGTATGTTGGTGCCTAATCTGTCGCACCGTGATATCTCTCGTTGTCTACTATAGAATTAACGCTTTACACTACACTTACTTTCCACTCAATGTCTGTTCGCCATGTAATAAGTATAAAAAGAACAAAATAAGTTCTTCATCCTGCTAACATACATGTAGTTAACGTAAGGATATTTTAAGTGATATCGAAACTAGTCTTTTCTATGTAGGTGTCTCTCCATGTTCAAATGAGTACCTAGACTGAAATCTAGAGCATATCACCTCTCTCAATCTCCTCTGCTCTCGGCATCGTGGAGTGCTCTCTGTCTCTCTCCTTTTTGCTTTGTCCACAAATAGAGCAAATATATTGAACTTCATAAGTTTTGTTTATATTAACTATATATTTCGACATTTTCTCCTCATCTCTGAGTCTGTAGTATGTAAGTGCTTCTAGATTTGTATACTGCACCCATATCTCTCCTACTCTCAGACGCACAATTCCATTACACGAGTGGATTCTCGCGCGGCAACTCATCCTTCCAGATGGGCATAGGAGCTATTTCAAACACGGTCTGTATCTCTCTCTGCATAAGAGAACATGAGACGGCTCCAAAGGGTGCTCGTGTTGAAAATAAAGTACCCATCTTCTGTCGTAGGTATCTAATTAAGATATTCTCACATCCTCTGTGTATAAGGAGCTCGAAAGAAACCAGGTTCTGCGATTGCTCGCTCCTCACGCGCTCGGCAGATAACTTTGTAATGCATTGCGCCATACTTCTCACATACACGGCTAGTGTGAAATCCTCTTTTTCTGTCGAAAACAAGTTGTTGTGCGCGCGGTTAGGTCTGGCTTCAACATTATACGTGAGCGGTTAGGCCTAATTTAGGCTCGTAAAATATCGCTCAGAGAGCGATAATAGCGCATTTGGTGTGTGGTGGTCGAATATCCCATGACTAGTAGGTCTTTATCAGCCATTTTTGAAATACCAGGTGGTATACACTATTGATCAAGGTCCATTATAATGATTCTTGAGAACTCATACACTGATAATAAGACAAATGTAATCACTCGTACGCATAATTCACAATAATTAATACATACTCCTATTTTTATTAAAATATTGGATTTCAAACTGAAACTTATTCGCTATGAATTCACATTCGAATAACATTACAGGATAAGATACGTCTCCTCGTAAATCAAAGCACATGTGTTCAAAGCCACTCGCGAATGAATCGTTATTCCTCGTGAAAATAATGTGACCTCAATAGGTCGTCGCACAGGATCATTATCCGATGGCCAACCTTATATCTCTATATGGACCTATCGTGAGTATGTGATATGGTCTATGAAAGTAAAATATATATTTATTTAATTCGATCTTTTGATATAATTAACTTATTATGATTCTTTTTATCAAACTCATTGTATTTGAGCATAGTATGATGTGAGTGAGTGTTGTATATTTAATATCATTTTTAGTAACCCAAACTTCATATTTAAAAAATATATCATTAGTCATTTATATCTGTTATAGCTGAGTTACAACAATTTTTATACTGATTTGTATTAAAAAGTAGTTTTTATTTATATATTATACTAAGTATGGTTATAATATATATTTATATAAATAAAATTAAAATTACAGCCGGAGATAAATAATTATTATTTCACCAGAATATGATAATAAATTAATTCATATAGTTCATAAAGCTAACTCAACCATAGAGGTCTACTCAGCATTGATGACTCACCATCCGCAAGGCAGCTCAAACCCTAGCTACCCTGCCGCTGTACCCCGCCCGCCGTGACGTCCCCGCTGCCGCGTGTGCAGCCTACTGTAAGGCGCTAAATATTATCTCGACGTAACTCGTCCCTACGCGTGCGCTCTCCCGCTCAGTGAGCTCTAAATAATTCAGTATACGTTACTCGCAACACCGTTATATGTGTTATATTTACTTCTATGCCTATATAATATGTTATTATTATTTTAGTAACACCATACACATTAATACTAACACAACCTAACACATTAACATCGTACATCACACATCACCTAACTAACACACTTACACTAATATACGTATGTAAATTTTATTAAAACATTTTAATTTTTATTTTATTTTATATTACTTTATTTATATATACCTATATTGTTTATTATTATTATTTAGAATACACATACACATTTACCTACCCACACACACACCACACACACACACACTACCCCTACCTACCCCTACCCTCACCCTATATATATATATATTATATATATATATATAAATACCCCCCCCTCCACCTACTACCCTACCTACCCCTACTCACCACCCTACTATACCTATCCATACCTCCTACCTATATAATACTATATATATATATAATATACTTACCCCCCTATCACCTACCACCTCACCTACCCTATACCCTATCTCCCCACCCTACTACTCACCTACCCTACCTGCCCCCTCATACCTATATACAATACCCCCTACTATATATATATATACTATATAATATATTTATATATTATAAAATATATATATATATACCTATATATATATATAATATATATATATATATATATTAATATAATTACTATAATATATATATAATTATATATTAAATATAATAATAATATATAATATACCCCTACTACTATCCCCCCCTATCACCCCACCCCCCTATACTCCCACCCTCCACCCCCTCCCTAACTACCTATATATAATATAATAATATATATATAATATAATAATTAATTATATATATATACCACACTATATATATTATATATATCATATATAATAATATATATATGCCCTATAGCTCTACTTGTATTCTACTCTTAAGATCTTTTTGAAACCCTCTCAATCTCACTTCTTGGCCATCTGGAAATCTCATTCCTTTCTTTTCGATCGCCAGTACAGGCTTTCGCCGCCCCGCTCCCCCCCCGCACGGCTCTCACGGCGATTATACTTTCCTATTTAACAGATTTATGGCTTTTCTGCCCTTAGAAATTACGGGAGGGAGACTTGCGTGGTGGGGCTTGACATATTCAAAGCATTTACCACAGGGAATAATGGGCACGCGTCACTGCTCCTCCAAGCTTCCCCATACCTTATTTGGGTTTCCGCCTATCTCTTTGCTTACTTAATGTCTAGCTTTCTTTCAAAAATCGACTTAAAATATCGGCTGTTAGAGTTGATGGGGCGAAACTTCTTCTTCTTATTTACTGTCAAAAAAAGTAAAGGTTGTATCATCAGGGTTCTGTCTTGTCTCCTACTTTATTCACTGCTTTTTCAAATTAATATATCTTTATCACCTGCCAACATTACTAACTTCTATCACTCATATGCACAATGACTATCACTTTTCATTCTATCAAACAATATTCAATTTTCTGCTCCCTCTATTTACTTCAGAATTGCCTCTCGATCTAAACCTTTCCGATTATCTAATTTCTTCGCTGATTCTGGACCAGAATTTCGAAGGATGAGGGTTCAGTCTGCAACACATTGTGAAATTTAATTATCTTTAAAAACACCAACTTCTACAAATCTCCCTTCTAAGACACCTTCTAACTTCCTATCTCTTTCGCGTCCCTCCCCCTTCGTCCTCTCCTGTTGACACACATACAACACTTCTTCGGCCCTCTAACATCACCACCACCAAAAACAATGCTCTGGAACACCCTCACACTCACAACCGGTTGCTTTAGGGCCCGCGGCCTCAAAGACAACCTGGGAAGTTTCTGTTTAGGGGACTGCGAGACTTTTTATTTCCTCTTCACTCAACGATCGCATCCAGCCACTATCATCACTATAAGCGACAGATCCTCATTCCAGCTCAATGTGGTATATTGTGAGATTTCTGATACTACTACAACATAATCTTTGGGTAGGTTCTCTTTCTAGATTTTTCTACCCATTAGGTCTTTTGGATATATTAGTGTAGTGTTAGTTGCTCATATCTCGACACTGCTCTGCATATTATAGGATTAGAACACACATGGCCACAGCAGCGCACGCGGAGGCAGCAGCACGACGCACATCACAATAACCAACACCACTCACCACACCCCATCAACTTTTACACATACTGTATCACACTCTCGAAACCGCTCATCATCCCTTCCTCACTCCGAATCTTTGATGTTTGTGCTTACCTTTTCTATGGAGGTACTCGGCTCAGCGAACGTCTCATGAAGATCGGCTCTCAGGTGTGTTAGAAATGCCTTCTCTCTCACACTCTCGGAATCCCGTCACGCTTCTCTCGAAGCCTCTTCTCGTATTAGACCACAGCACTCAGCCTCTATTGGTGCCTCAGACGTTGTGATGCGCTTCCAGCGTCTATATATGATCGTGCGCTCTAGTCTTTTATGGCTTCCAACTTATAAGCGTTAGTCTATTAGGTAATCTACACTCCTCTGGCTTTTTGGTCTCGGTTTCATGCTCTTTATCTCACTTCTATCTGTGATACCACACTTGTGTGCATAGTTGCGTGCAGATCCTTCTGCTATACCCCACTTACTTTTCGCTGTGAGTGCTATTCTCTCATCTTCTCAAGCTCTTTAAGATTAATTCTCCTCTACACTAGCATCACTTACTCACTAAAGTACACCTTTGTACTTACTACATGTGCACTACAACTCTGCGTATAATATTTAGTCTCTTGAATTTCACACAGACGCACGTACACATCTGGAACACTTATTACGCGTCGCTCCTCTAAGACCACCACCTCTCTCACACTCATTCGACACTACGAGCGGCTAACTTATGCCTCATAGTGATAAGTTCGGTCAAGTGTTATTGTATAAAAAGTATTATTAATATAATATATTATATATTATATTATTTATATATATATATATATATTATAATATATATATTAATAATATATTTATATATAATATAATATATATATAATAATATAATATATTATATTATATAATTATATATATATATATTTTATAATATATTATATATAATTATATATATTATTATAATAATATATATATATAAGACGTTAGAAGAGTTATATTGTTCAAGAATGAGGATTACAAACGGAATACAATTATTATAAGAATATTAAGGGTATAGTAGGAATTAAAATATATTATATAGAACTTATCCAATCACCTGTTTCATATTTCATGTTAAAGAGAAACTATTTAAGCACAATACGTAAAATAGTTTACGTATATTGTGTCATTTCGTACTCTGAAGGGGAATATAGTGCGATCCTGTCATAAGAAGACACGGGCTGAAGAGGGCGACGGTAAGGAGGAGAGGAAGTATTCTCCAAGATTGTCTGATCCGTGCGCACACGCCGGCTGGAGAGCGGTGGAGCCTCGCTAGAGACAGGCCAAGTTTAAGGGGACGCGGCGGGCCGGAGTGACGGCGGTACAAGAGACTGGGAGCGGACGGACGAAGAGCTCTCTCAGGATATGTAAGCAGAACGGTGCAAAGCGCTCACTTCGCAGCCTCGTGAGGGCGTTTGCGTGGGAGTGGGCCTTTTTAGCGGGCTGTGGAGCTGCATGCTGGAGAGCGCGTGTGATGGCTGTGTGAGCGTTCTGATTGGAACGGAGGTGAATTTGATAGTGTGAGGTCTATGTTTCTAGAGTGAGAGAGTATGTGAAGATATGGAGTGTGAGTACCTTCAATGATATATTTGAGAGATAGATCCGTGAGTTATAAATATGATATTACACTTTAGTAAAAATAAAACACTAGTGTGTCGAATAGTCGAAATCAGAACTAGTAACGTGTGATATGCACTCGCGAAGTCGTCTTAACAGAGAGCTCGTTCAAGTTCATGAACTGATGGAGTTCGTAGCAATTCGTTGTTTGGAGCACAGATGCTCTAGAAGACAATGAATATAAAACACTACACTATTATATATTCAGGCGTGCTCGGAATATACCAAAGTTTTAACAATTAGATACTTGATAACAGTGTGTACATAGTATTTATCTCTCAATATATCTTGGTAAAATAAATTCTCGACACTCAATGGTACTCATGTACTCATTAGTACCTGTAGCGAGTTCTATTTAAATATCACGCGAGATAAGTGTAATCATTCTGCGTACTCCATGTATCCACTACATAGTACGTGGTAAACAAGTATAAAACTATATCCTCTTTTTTACCGGTGTCACTTATAGACTGGATGCGTACCTGGAATAACTACTGTTTATTGGTGTGTCATTATTAGATTTGAAACTTGCCAATATTTATTTATAATTCCTTATAATAACCAATCTTTATCTTAACGTATTAACAAATTGATTATTTCTTCGCTTCTATATATATTTTCTTAAACTCATAGTGTGTGATATTATCCTTTATTTGAGAATATACACTGTAATAGGTTTATAAGTGCTATTAATATCAGACATGGGATGATACCTTAATAATAAGTGTACTATATTATCTAAATTTATTAGTGTACTATATATATTATTATCACTAATATATTAGATATCCATATATACGTATAGTTATTATGTACCTACTATTATTTTATATATCAGAAATAAAGTAGTCAGTTATGATAAAATATATTATATTTGACCTGGAATTAGGCTCAAATCGCCACGGGCTACAAAAAGGATTATTCTCATCATTAATAATTTCAAGATCACATAACACCTTTTTTAGTTACCTCTAATGTCACACTTGATGTGTTACAGAGAGATACAAGAGGTCAGTTTTCGTTAATAGGTCGTGTACGTAACGAGTTAGCACGTCGCGCGGTGAATTGTTGATGAATTTTGATCCTTGATCAATTATTGTTGCTTAATAGGTACATAGATAAAGTAGTTGTTAAAAGAATAATTTCGAATTCACATTTTAGAATTACAGCTTATTGAGAAATATTTTTATAGTTGCCCGTACGCGCACTATTGACGCGTCTACCACTATTTATAAATAATAACCTATTAGAGAGAACGATTACCGCATGCTCAGAATAGATCATCAACCTTGATGTAGAGTTTCTCCCTCTGAGAGGAAGCAACTTCGACGAGGACTTCTCAACTAATCCTAATTACATTGTTAGTTAGCATAATGGAAGGAATACTTCTCGACTCTCATATTGGTGTCTGTGGTGTGTGTTCATCCCTTAGCCCAAGTGGCCACAACCATACGCTATCATACTCTCATCTATACAAATCGTGCTAGACACACTAGTATCGACTTGATTTAAGCTATGATGAACGCTCATATTTATGTCATAACAGCACACTCTGCCAAAGGGCAATAGCTCTTTCGGTATTTCTGCTAGCTAGGTGAGCCAGGTGGCTAGCGAGTTTCTGTATCCTTGACTTGATTGATATTACAACTGCACTTTAATTCTCTCTTTTTAACGTATCCTATATCCACAATTATCATGTGCTCGTTTCACCAATAAAATATTACATATAACCAACTATTATATGACATTACCACTATATATATCTTAATTACCAAGCTTCTAGATTCAGTATATCCCATCCTAATTTACACTTTATGGACATAACCACTCAAAAAGTATTCAATCAGTAATAAACTGAATATCTCCTTTTGTTCAAACATTGAGATATATTCTTCATAATTGATATCCCTTATTTTCACATCATATACAAGCTCTCTCTAAGAAACTTTGTGATAATATAATATCGTTATATCCGTCTATATTTATTGCAAATGTTCTAGTCTTCAAATCACCTAAATGTAACAGCGTCCGCGCTCTTTAGATATTAATGACTATCAACAAATATTATTACTAGAATCCAAATCATTTGTATTACTGTTATATGTTGATTAAAGTGTATACCTCAGTTGTGTCCACGGACCCGTTTGTGGGCTGCCACTACTATCATTAACACATATGTGTGTTTGGTAAAACATAATGTAAGCTGTCCTCACGTAAAGACCCTAGGGGCAGCTCAAGACTTAGTCTTTTTACATCACACCAAGGATTTAATGCACAAGCCAACCTCCGTAATTCACATACTTTCTTACATACACCTCGGGCATCATCCCGTTCCCTTTTTGTCCAACATAATATAAATCCTAAATATTTAATCGTTCGCGGTTACACTGTTGGTGTGTTTTGATAGGGTCTTGTTCGACTAATCATTCATGTGTCGCGTGAAAACGTGCGATCACTGGATGAGAGATCCTTGTCTGCGAGTTCACATACGCATAATATCATGCGTTGTTTACCGTATGTGATAGATAATACTCCTAGATGATGTAGTGTGTACATATCAGATCCCAAATTACTTGTGATCGTGTTAGCCTGGTCAGATAGTTTATGTAAGGTCTATGGTCTAACACATGTAAGATATCTCATTTAAAGTCTCGTCTTTCATGGTTGTCGATCCTCAAAAGTACTCATAATGTTGAATGTGTAGTATAAATTGTTAAGTGTGTGTTGTGTATATGTTGTGTGTCGTGTGTGACCGCATGTGTTAATAATGCTGTAAGTTAAAGTGTTCTATTGTTGGTAATATAAATGTAAGTGATGCATAGTTGAATGATGTGTATAAGTGATGTCATAGTGATAAATATGAGATTGTGTGTTGGTATTTATGTGTAGTGTGTTAGTGTGTGTGTTTATGTGAATATAGTATATATATATATATATATTGTGCATGTGCGTGTGTATGCGTCGTTCTAAATAATAAATTTAACTAAATAGGCCTGATAGTGTAAAATAACTCACTAAATAGTGAGGCTCTCTCGAATAAAAGATAGATAGGAAATATAATTAATGAGTGATTGGAATAAAGATATGTGAATATAAATAAAAAACATAAGTACAAGTAAATATTGAAAGTGATATAGATATCCGAAATTGAGAGATAGAGGAAGAGAAGAGCTATATATAGTACTCCAACATAATCAATAATAAAAAAAGCATGTAAGGAAGAATAAGGTGTATAATTACTAGTGAATATATTGTAGAGTTTGTAAAGCCAAGTAGTTGTGGTAATAAATAAGCATGTTTAGTTAGGATTGAAAGCAGTAAGAGAGCAGAGGAGTATAGAATAGACTAGATGTCATATGAGGTAGCTATATTGAGTCTCAAAATAAGCGAGCGAGAGGTAGTGCACGATGTGAGTAATGTGAACTAAAGAAACTGTCTTATGAAAGCAGTGGGAATGAGTTACAAGGATGCGCGAGTTTATAAGTACAGATAAACAAAAGGTACCTAGACTGAGGTCATGCTTCGTATGAGCGATTACAAACCATCTAATGTGAATGTGTGACTGATGTTAACTCTACTATAAGTAGTGTGAGATGGAGAAGAATTAAATGTTATTTTAGGATTATGGATTCTACAACAGGCGCATAGTAGGATTAATAGGGAAGCTCTATGGCAGGTGTTGAGTTGATATGGTAGTTGGTGGTAAGTTTCTGAATGGAATCAAAAAGTATGTATGATGATATAGTGAAGCGTGGTAAGAATAAATGTTATGATAGAGTTGAGAAAGTGATTTAGGTGTTTAATATTATAAATAAGAAATGCGAGTAAAACAGTTGTGAGGTAGACAGGAGGTAAAAAACATGAGTTAGACGGGCTCTCTCGAGTTCATCCATATTGAGTGGCTCGGATCACCTCTCGGATATAATATGGAGCATGAGTGTAAATATACAAGAAAGCATTTACTAAAATTCCACCCTTGGGTAGGGGACAAGGGATAGTCGAGAAATTAGAGTGTGTTAGGAAAGAGCCTCTAAAGTGTGAAGTATGTGAGAGGCTGGTATCTTTACTCGCTTTATAACGCGTTAATTGATAACGTTATAAATAGATGGATGATGAGTGTTAGAGCAGAGAGTTTTGAGAGAGGAGCGAGTAATATGTCTAAAGCAGTTAAACGAGTAGAGTTATATCTGGAGTAAAACATAGAGGGTGTGAGCTAGGTGAAGAGAGTCAGTAAAGAGCAAAAAGAACGATACGTATTGAAATACCACTCTCATATGCTGGTTATTAATAAGTGAGACACATACTTATTGATGTGACTTAGATAGGTTACGTGTGACTTTAAGGGTTTGATGAGATCGCTCTCATGTTTTTAATAAAATTTTCAGGTGATTCTCGTGTGTGTGTGTAAGTAATATATAGATAAATAGTTATTGATTTATGCGAGAGACAGCTCTGGGGAAAAATGTGTGTGTGTTTCCTTATATTTCGATATATAATATCTATTTAAAGAAATTCATTTAATATGTATGTGAAATTGTAAAATAGTAATAAGAGGAAGTTAAGTATAAGAAATTATATCGCTCTGGATGTAAGGTAGGATATAATTGATGATTAGAAATATGCACAACTCATACTTGGTATGTCGATGGGTTTAGACACACATGTAAATTAAGGTTCGCGTCAGAAATTGGTGGATTGTAAAGGACTAAGTCTTGAGTGCCCTAGGTTTTACATGAGGTTTGTTGTTACCGTGTTAATGTAATAGTTAGATGGGGACTATGGTCTGTTATGGCAGGCGTGTTAGTGTTGAATAGAAATGACAAAGATTGAGTGATTATATAACACTACTGTTAAGTATGAATAAAAAATGGAGAGAGTTGTTTGGGTATGAACCTTGCATAGCGTTGATATTTAGTTGGAAAGAAATTCTTTGAAATGTTTAAGTATGAAATAAAAGTGAATGACAATACCTGTACTCAGATGGTTTGGTTTCATGCTTGAAATGGAGTATATATTTAATATGTCGATATGCGGCGGCAGTGGGGCTCGTGCGCGCGGGTGCGTTAAACGGAGTCCTTCACTAATGTCCGTTTTGTGGGTGTAGTTGGTGCGTGTAGATGTCGCACAGGATCGGACTCGCGGTGGAGAAGCATTAATGAATACATGAGGTTGACAGTTCAGAATGAGATCTATCAAATATAGGCTGAGTCTGAGAGTAAAAAGAAATGTGGTTATGCTCTCTTAACGCATAGATCTGTGACAGTCACGAGAGATTATGACAAGTCTAGGATGTGAGCGGACCTAAGAGCAATGAAAAGCTGGAGCTTCGAGTGTTTGTGAGGGCAGTATGCTGTAGCCCACCTGGGGCCAAGGAATGTATAGCCGCGCTCGCCTAACAAGTGTAAGTATGTCACTGATAAGCGTGGATGAGAGCTAGAGTGACGCTCATGCGAATAGGTTGTCCGGTGAGAGCTGACGTGTCTATAGAGTGGTTCGGATTTTTCTGATCTTATCTCGAGTTGCTATACGCTAGAGAGTTGCGTGGATAAAGAGTGTAGAGCTTAAAGAGATAAGAGAGTCGGGTAACTTTCCATTATGTCAGTGCTTGAGCGTCTACTATTCTTCTAGCAATCTTATGTCTAAATATTTTCTTTCACGCAACACTCGCATTTCGCTGCGGATGAGCGTGGAGTTACCATTGATTGGAGCGGCAGGTCAGATCTACCTCCAGATCTTGTGAGGTTAGGGGCGTAATTCTAGGCTCGAGGGGTTGAATATATGGGAATATGATATAGAAATGTATGGACTTGCTGAGGTGGGCATAATGTAGTTAATGAGCACTTCACTTTATAATTAGGCTAATTATATGTGGCACTCTACTTGGCATACTCTTTAATTGGCACTCACTTGGACACTCTATTGGCACTTCCAATATATGGCTCTCAATCATTGGGCATTAACTCACCTTGGCACTCACCTTGGCACTCATCTTAATATATTCATATATAGATAATCAACTTATAATATAATTAAAAACATCACTATGATACTTCTTACTCCTGAGTGAGTATTGAAATCATAATCAACCATCATAAGTGAGTATTAGTCGTGTCAGTACGTTACATATAATATAGGTCTCCTACTAGTGAGATAATATACGTGGCACAGTGATTCAAGGCCGTATACTAATATACATTCTGCTCGAGAGTTATCGATACCATAATGAATTCAAAGACTATTCTCATAAGAGAAGGCTAATCGCTATCATAAGGAAGGTTACACATTAGAAACAATATAACTCTGCTTGTCAAAATTGGACCCATGGAGTTACTAAGGACCAATAGTTACGTGGTTGGTCGTGTTACTTGTGTACTTTTTGAAAAAATGTGTTACTGTTATGACAGCGCTCAAGTGCAATAGTCGTACAATTGTAATGTGACAAGTATCTTGTGTAGAGTGTATAAGTGTCAATATAGTGAATGTGTGGTTATATATTTAAAGTGTATATTATTATGTCATAGTGAATGTGTGTATATAAAGTGTATTATATGTGTTAGTGTGTGTAGTGTGACAGTTAGGTGTTTGAATAGTGAGTTACTGTTCAAGTATAGGATAGATCCATACTATGCGTTCTCAAGTTAGAATCAAAATATGTTAGACGGTAGTTGGGGCACGGAGTGGTCAAGTAATAAATATATTGCGGGGCTCAAATAATTGAACCTCATGGTTAATATATGGCTCTATTAA
The DNA here is from genome assembly GCA_015478945.1 of Trachelipus rathkii. Lineage (NCBI taxonomy): Eukaryota > Metazoa > Arthropoda > Malacostraca > Isopoda > Trachelipodidae > Trachelipus > Trachelipus rathkii. Next base: position 8,767 of record JABUQX010122875.1, on the reverse strand, counting down.
GGTCAAGGACTAATAATATCATGGTCTAATATACATAAGTGTTTATAGATAACATCTAAAATAAAGGGTGAACTAAGCCCCTTAAATAATGAGTATATAAATGTTACAATATAAATTATCGTGGGTGATTCAAAATTGACCCATGAAGGCACTCAAAAATAAAATAATTAAACGTGTGAGGGTCAAAATTTAGATCTCATATATATATAGGTGTATTAATTCTGTTCAAATAACATTTTAGTGAGTATATCTGATGAGGTGGTGTGTAGCATCGGATAAAAGTGAGTGTTTGTAAATGATCGAGTCGATAGTAATACAGTTAGTGTATAGAGGCGCGTCTAATTGAATATATCTCGATTAAAGGAGTTAAGTGCACCGGTGAGAGCAAGAATAATTGGACCCATTAGGTCAGAAAAATATAGGAGGTTCAATTACTGATTTTATAATAAATATAGTATAGGGTGGCTAAATACTGATACAACGGTTGCTCTATACGCAACCGTATTATGGTGCGCAACTCCTATTCTTCTCAGATAGGGTTTGACTATAAAATCAGGTAGTTTGCGTAATAATTTGGGTTTCATCAATAAAAATTTGATGTTCTCTCAAAAATTTGAGTATAGGTTTACAAAAAAATTTTGGGTTCTCAATAAAATTTGTAGTTTCTCAAATAAAAATCAGGTAGTTCTCATATAAAATAAAAACCGGTGTTCTACAATTAAAATCCGGGTATATCTCAATGCTCTCTCTCTCAAAATAAAAATAACGGTCTCAAAAATAGTCTAAATGAGAGAGGCCCAATAAAGGTCAAATAGGGTCAGTGGGAGTTATAAAAATTCAGAGCTCATAAAATAAAGTAGGTATCTCAGACTCTGGTCAGAATTAAGGTCCTAGGAGCAGGTATAATAATAATTGGTATGTTAATTTCAAATTTTTTATACTCCCAAGTGTGAGATCACTTATTCTCTAATATGGAGTTATAAAAAATAATTTTGTGTCATTCATTTTTTCACCCAATCTCTATGAGGGGTATATATCTCAATATGGACCCTCATCCATACTTTAACTATATATATTATTATATATATTATCTAGATATATATTATCATACTGTATCTATTTTATATAATAGAATTCAAAATAGAAAATCTATATTTCTATATATTTACTACATATATAATTATTATATAGTATATATATGAATATATTTATTATATATATATATATATATATATATATATATATATATATATTATATATTAATAAT
>JABUQX010122875.1:0-2500 GCA_015478945.1 Trachelipus rathkii | reverse complement strand
ATAGTTTTCTATCAAAATTGCTCAGATTTTCGATCTCGTTATATGTATTATATTATATAGTATATATTATTATATTATATAGTTATAACCTGAACTCTCCATTATCATAGCGTAGTTTAATAAATGATTCAGTTAGTGTGGATTATGGAGAGAATTATAGACTCCATCGATGCTTTTCTTGTGCTTTTCATAACGTTGATCTGTTTGTCCATACTATGTGCTCCCTTGTTATTAGCTACGATGTGTCCTATAGGGTGGATATTTTTCATGTACTTAGACATATTAGAATCCACTATTGGCATTTTTTAATTATACAAATACAACATGTGAGTGCGTCTTTTAGGTTCTTAATACTTAAGATTGACTGATTTTCTGGACTCTTGTTTTCCTCTAGCAACCAAACATCTCTAAACAACCTTTCTGTATAATCTTGCCATTCCTCCTCTTTAATTAGCTGTGATGTTTCTATTGCTAATCCTTTCGCCTCCTGTTTTCTCTAATTCAAACCCTGACGACTCTGGCAATCCTTATGCTCCTCTCAGATGTCCGTATGCCTTTTGCCAGTAATTACCATTTGATCGGATGCCATGAGCTCCTGAAATCTTACGAACGTAAGGAAGGTGGGCGGCCCGGATAGCATTTTCACTCCCGAGCTCTTGAAGGACGTGTGCTACTGTGCTGGTACCGACCGCGTGCTAGTTTGAGAGTGTTATGTCTTCTCATCTCTCACATTCAATACTACAGCACTTAATTACCTCACTCACAGTCCATACTCGTGTGGTTTTTAAGCATTACATTGTTTCTTATTAAAATACTCCTATTATCCTAGAGAGATTAAGAATAATTGTGATACACTCTCCGAAGAGTTATTCAGTGTTGTGTAATTTACCCTATCATAATGATCATCTGAAATCACTTACTCTACTACCATCTCTACTTTAGGTATAAATATTGAGAAGTGAGTATCATGCATTATCTTCATTCTTTCTATACATACGACCTAGCATGTACTTTATCGTATACGCCGAGGTCTTACGGGTGATACCTAACTTTTCTATCTATATATAGTGATTTATTGCTTTCCGTACTACGTATTGAAACTTCATGAGTAATAACTTAATATTATATGTTGTTTAGGTGGTGACGCTTTGATACCTATTCTATAATAGAATTATTTGATTGTTAGATTTGGCATACGTCTAACATACTTTCCATAGCTTCTCATTTATCCTTTGGGTTTTATTATCTTCTTACATATATTGTCATATTATACTTATATTTTATATTTCAATATATTCCAAGTTACACTTTTAATATATAATCGTGAGTACTGATAGTTGATATGTGAATTACTCGTATCTTTCATTCTTTCCTTCACATGATCAATTATGGTGTATTCCTACTATTAGTGTGTTGAAGTCTCTGTTTCACTAATCTCTTATTTACATTTTCTCTCTCGCGTAAAGCTGTTGCGCATTAATGATCTCTTAAGCTAAACTAATATTAGCTAGCTGTTCATCTAAATATATTTATATTATTAACAATTTTTCTAACGACACTCCTATTTATGCCGATACGTCAGAATAAATATATATGTATTTTCTATGCAGAGCGTCACTTCAGATATATCCGCGATTCTGCACCCTCGTGGGACTAGTAATAGTGCGGACTAGAATTGTAGTCTACTCGTCCATAGTCATCTATTCAGCTGGATTCTGTGTTGTTGCGAGAGATCCCTGATACTCCTCTCCGTGCTACATTCAGAACTTCTCTGAGGTGTGCGTGTATGCTCGTTAGCTCATCAAACAATTTGTGAAAATATCTTAAGGAAATTACTGCTTAAATAAATAATTGCTACCAATAACTCTGTGCAAACTTCCATTCAAGATAGACTGTATACGCTACATCTTTCGCATTACTCTATTCCTCGCGAAGGTTGCCATAAATCATATTTTACCACAATTTCTTACCTTTCGATAGATATTCTTCTTCTGTTCTTCGGGCTCAATGGAGAGATATGACAACTATATTATATTATAAAACTATCCCTTAAGAGGCACTTAGGGCATAAACAATAAAAATGTCTTGGAAACCACACAACACTCAATGCGTTACTAGGGAGACCTCTAAAGAATCTCATTTAAATTTCTGTCTATATAGTAACTTTGAGAGACTTATTTTTTTTATATTCTTCTTAGTCTTCAGTTACTTTATGCTATTATACAAGTCTTCATACCGTACTCCTATTTATATATTTTAAGTATAAATATCTTGGGAGTGCATCAGGTCTCACTCAACTTTGGATTAGATTTTATGAAGTCTAAAAGGGTACAAAATTATATAAATATAATGTGACTATATTTTATACATTGTATTTGGTACATATCCACATTGATGACATTAGTAGCTCCTAGAACTTGATTCCTGGCTATATTGTAGAAAAGTGTCTATTTCTATCATTTTCTCCCCAGACTCGATCAGCCCTGTAAAAATCTGTGGA
>JABUQX010122874.1:55000-64578 GCA_015478945.1 Trachelipus rathkii | reverse complement strand
AATATAAATATATAGATTATAATAATTAAAATATTATATAATATATATAGAATAATATATATATAGTGAATCGTATTATATATAATAATAATAATATATATAATATAATAAAAATAAATAGATATAAATATTATATAAAAAATATATATATATAATATAAAAAATAAATATAATATATATATAATAATATAAAAAAATATAAATAATAAATAGTATATATAGATATAATATAAATATAATAATATAATATAATATATATATTTATATAAGGATAAATATATATAACGTGTAATAATAGAATATAGATATAAGTAAAAATTAAAAAAATTAAAATATATATATGATAAAAACAATTGTTGCTTTATTTAATTTATTTAATAACTTCATATAATTTTTAATTGCTAATATATTAATAAATTATAATAAAGCAATAATATGATATTATATATTATATATTAAATAATATATATATATATATTATAATATAATATATATATTAATAAAAATATATATAATAAATATAATATATATATATATATAGAATATATAAAAAAATAAATAAAATATAAATATATAATAATATAAATATATAAATTAAATATATATATATTATATATTAATATTATATAATATAATAAATAATAATAATATAATTACATGGGCGAGTGAATAGGGTCATGCTTTTCAAATGAAGGGCCAAAAAAAATATAAAATAAAGATAAAAAGAAAAAAAACATAAAGAAAAAAAGCATTAAAATAAAATTATAAAGTAAACCCCACCTTCCCCTTGGCCTATACCGGGGCATCCCTCATGTGCGCAAGACCGAGGATTAAATAGAGGAAATTAAAATAGCGGGGGAGAATAAAATAAAAGAAGGCCAAGGAGGAGTTTCACAGAAAGCCATGTGGCTGGAAAAGAAAAGATCAGGGTACCAAAACCGGTAAGTGATCTTGGTCCCCATATCAAACATATTTCAATGAGAGAAAACAAGCACCTCTGTCTACGAGGCGACCGAGGTGAGAGCAGACCAAATTCTCCCCGAACCCTCCGTTGTAACCAAAAGAGATAGCGACCGTACTCACACAGAGAACAAAGGTCAAGAGTCAGAAAAGTAAGGACTTTATAAGCTCTACCTTAGCTTAAAAACTCTATCCCAAAGAGGTGGAACCGGACAAAACCACCCAAGAGATGTGGACAGTATTCCCATAACGAGGGGCGAAGTAAATCGCTTATATAACGGAGACATCTGACAGAAAGGAAAAAAATTCACGCAACTGAAAAGAATCCCCAAGGTTTAGCCAGTTAAGGGCAAACCCTGATGAGGTTCTCCCAAAACAATTCCCACATTTATGTTTAGTCCTAGAATATGTGGTTACGAAAACATGTAGAAATAGAAGCCGCCAAAGAATAAAGTGGAGGATGTAGAGAGGAATATAAAGTAAGTGAGTGTTCAAAGAGTAACTTCCCCACAAATTGCTGACCCCAGAGAAAAATCCGCCAATGCGCAAAGAAGTGAATCAGAAACGACCGAGAGGCCAAACTCAAGATACCAAGACAGGCACCAAGGAAAAGGAGGAAGAAGAGGAAGAGCGCGAAGAAGGAACAGAGGTTAGAAGGCACGAAGAAGCCGGTAGTGTGGAAATTTACTATTGTAGGGATATGACTAAGGACGGTATACAGAACATTAGTAAAAAAAATTTGACCTAATCAATAGATTATCAATAGATCAATAGATTCATAGATTGGACAGGAGAATTAGGGTTTGGGTGCGTGAGTTTAAGATTTACTGTGATTTAGGTATGTTTAAAAACGTACAAACTTTATAGTAAAATATATTGAACCTTATCAAGTAGATCAATAGATTAAACAAATAAGATTAATAGATCATATATGGACAGAAGGGTGGTTGGATGATGGTATGATTTACTATTTACTGCTTAAGGGTATGTAAAATGTAAGTTTTTATGTTATAAAACATGAAAAGCTTAAATTTTTTTTAGTAAAAACAAAAAAATATATTAAAAAATTAAAATAAAATAATAAAATTATTGAAAAAAATTAAGTCAAAACCAGAAACACTTGTAAGAGCATGTCTCCGTACCGACGTACGATGCGGATCTGAGGAGAGCGCGCACACGCGCCCCTCCGCGGCTGTTCGCGCCCGGCGGGCGCGGCCTGCGGAGGCGCGCGACACGGCAGTCGGACGCGCAAGAGACCATAGGCAGAGCGCGCCTGCGAGCGCGCGACAGCGCGTTTCCGGATCAGCGGCGATTAGCACTGGCTGCCGCCATACTGCGGCGCAGCCACACCTTCACAGGCCTTAGAGACCTTGAGAACGCTTACTTCTGGCTTATGAGGAGTCTCAAACAACCCTTAGTTTAGTCACATCCGTATAAATCATATATTTTAACAACCAATATTGTATTATTATACAAATATTTGCTATCCCAGCACCGCAGAGCCAAGCACCAGCGTGCCATTGTCAACTCAAAAACTCACATATTCAGACTGTCTTCTACCTGGTACTTCAATACACCTATCCAAATTTCAGCTTTCTTATGATCAGGTTAATTTTTAGAGGGTGGGACCCCGTGTCGGGGGACGCACGTGACGTTACAGCTTCGTATTACAAACAAGGTCTACTCCCACCCATCAACACCTCCTCCAAATTTTAACCCAGTACGATAACCTCTAACCCATGTAAATATATAACGCGAACTCGCCCACCCACGAGGGTTTCGCCAATACCAGATTTTTCGATTGAAAAAATAACAAAAATAAAATAATAATAAAATAAATAATAAATAATAATAATAAAATAATAATATAAAATAAATATATATGAATAATACAGTAATAAATAAATGAAATAATAATATTAATAAAAAGAAAAAAAACTTCCAGAAGCTGAGCCGACTGCGCGCCGATACCGGAAGGCCGCGAAGTCGGAGTCGAAGCGGAGCCGGAGTCGGAGTCGGAAGCTGGAGTCGAGGGAGCGGAAGAGCAGGAGCACAGACACAACTCGAAATTATGAGTCACTTCCTGATCATAATTCTTCGAGCGTATAATAATAATAAATAATAATAAATAATAATAATAATAATAATAGTGTAGGTGTATGCGCACGCGCGCTCTGTCTGTGTCTGCCGGTCAAACAGACCTTCGGTCTGTTTGACCTCCAGGTGGTCGGTCGCCAGAACGCTTGTTAGGCCTAATCTTGATCGCTCAGCAAGCAGCAAAGGCGTAAGCGCAATATCGGCGTCCACCCTACGGGGGGGTGACCCCCCTCGACTATACATCCTCAACGGTCACACAAAACTCAGCCTGTGATCAGAGTTTATCATATATAGAATATATATCCAAGGTTAAAGCAATATATCTCTAGTCCATTCATAGTCGGAAAAGGGTAGGCACCGCGCAGGTGATATAGTATGGTATAAATAAAATATATATATATGATATACCTAATATAAATATATAATATATATATATAATATAGTATAATATATAAGGGATAGTACTATACGAGTATATATGATAATATATTAGTATTATATTTTTATTATTTATAATATATTATTATTGATATTATTATTACTATTATATTTTATTTATTATTATGATTATTAGTTAGTGTTATATTATATTATTATTATTATTAAGTATTATTATTATGATTATATTATTATTTGTTTTTACTACTATATATATATTAGTCTGACCCCGATGGAATGAAATAAAATCTCTTTTAACCTTTATTTATTATATATTGTTCATTGAAATTCCTTCTATATTATTTTGTTCATCTCACTTTAAAAAAAAAAGGAGGAGAAAGAGGTGTCGGGAATAATATAAATTAGTGTTCAATTTTAATCTCTTTATATTTTTATTGAATTTATATAGTTATGTCAGTTTTAACTCTTTATATTATATTGTTATATGATGAGGTGGTGGATTCTGGAGCTGGGTAGTAGCCTTAGTGGTTGAGGAAGTCCTAGGATGGGGAAATCCTCACAAATGTGCAGCCTGGGTTGAAAAATTAGAATAGGAAGAAGGAAAAGATGGGGAGGAGAGAGGAAATTAGGGTGGGATGTCTGAATGAAACGTGAGCACGGAAAACCCGAGGATTTGAAGAGGGAGGAAGTGGCGTGGTTAATGTTTGAAGAAAAACGCCTTGGAAGTATGCTAGCTAAACTGAAACTAAGCTGAAGGGACAAGAGGAGATGGATCTTTGGACAAATACAAAACACGGCGCTTATGATATCAGGGGTAGAACGAGAGCAATGAGGGGAGGTGAAGGGGTGGGAATAGTTATGAGGAGGAAGAGGTTGTTCTGGCGATAACGTACAGGTAGTGTGCCAGGTCAGTCAACGATAAGTGGTAAAAGTTGAAATCGGGGGAAAGTGGGTTTTTATATGCGCATTTATGCACCAGTGAATGGAGCGAGGGAGAAGGATGAAGAGAAAGATTTGGAATGAGTGAATGGAAGTTGGGAAGCATTTCGGCTACAATGATAAATTTGTCTTATATTGGAGCATTTAAAATGCAGAAGTGGAAAGGGAGGGAGGTGGGGAAGATAAACGGACCATTGGCAGGATAGGGGAGATGAAATGTTAATGGAGAAAGTGCTGATTAGATGAACGCCAAGAATCAGTGAAAGCTGTGTTGAAAGAAGAATGATATTGGGGAATACTTGGTTCAAAAAATGTGAAAATCATAAGATTATACATGAAGAGTAGATAACGGAAGGATAGAGTACTGATGTGATGTGAAATGGGAAAGGATAGAGCAGATTCTAATGTAAAGTATTTAAGAGAGGGCAGTTGAGGGCGATCAGAGCGCATCACATTTGAGGTGGTTGCAGTTAAGGGTGGGAGGATACGGTGCACGATTAGGCGAAAGGAGAAAAGAGGAAGAGACGGTGATAAAAGTGGAAAAATTGCGATCGAGACAGGTGTAAGAGCAGTTTAGCAGGAGAGGTATGGAGGATAGGTCGAGAGACGTGAGAGGGACGGTAATTGGGGAGGTGGAAGGGGGAGTGATTGAATTTGAAGGCTACGCAGTATGGACAAGCAGGCCTAAAGCGGATATGTGGAGTAAAAGGTGGGTGGAAGCAGAAGGAAAGAGGACGGTGAATGGGATGAGGATGTAGCACACTGTGGATTGTTCTGAAGAAGGAAAAAAGGAGGTTATGTGAAATGGAATGGGAAGTAGGAGAGAGGAAAGCTGGAAGGAATATAGAAGGGAGAGTGGAAGAAAAGAGGGCGGTGGAGAGGGCGAAGAGCAAGAGCAAAAAAGATGAGTGGTGATAAGAAAGTATGACGGAAAAATTTGAAATCAGGTAGCAAGCTGTTCTGAAAAGAAGTATAAAAAAAAAAGTGAAGAAAAGTGAATGGGTTGCGGGAGAGGATTAAGGGAGGAGATGGGAGTGGATAAGGAGGAGAGGATCAGGAGTCGTGTAAAAGTCTAAATTGTGATTTTGAAGGGATCTTTAAGGCAGAGTGCCGGAGAGAGGTGGGGGAGACAAGGAGGGAGAGAGAATAGGGAGTGAATTTGGGGACGAAAAAGGGATGTATTTCCAAAATTTTAGATGAGATTTGATTATTGCCAGGCCTGAATAAGGAAAAAAAGGAAGTCCGCAGGTCTGGGATGGTGTGAGAATGGAAATGTTACAGAAGGATGATATATGGGATTGGAAGTGGCTGTATAGGTTAATATAATAATGGTTGGAGAGATGGTGAAGTACCACAGGATTGGGAGGATGGTTGTGTTAGAGTTCCCTCTGTATAAGGAAAGGAAGATGAGGCACTGAATAGTAGGGAATTAATATAGGGGTTATAGTCTTTTTAGTGTGGGTTAGGGAAAGTGTAGGTAGAATGACGATTGAGAGAGTGAAGAAGGGTTAAGGATGGGTAAGAAATTGGGGAAGAACATATGCGAGCACTTAGGGAGGGAAAGATTGGTGTGTGGACCAAGTGTTTACACTAAGATGCTTGTGGAGAAATATAGAGAGGAAAGGAAAGTGTATGGGTGTTTTTATAGATTTAGAGAAAGCATATGATAAGAGTGAGGGGTGAATTGTGGAGAGTGTTGGAGGAAAATGGAAGGATCAACCGGCTACCGTTGATTGGACGTGGGAAGTAAATTAGTAAAAGAGTATACAGGGCATTTTATAGGAAATAGTAGAATGTGTAGTGAGAAGTTAGGAGGGAGAGTGAAGATAGTATGGGTGGGTGACGAGACTGAGGCAGGGCGTTCGTAAACTGTCGCCTGTGGCCCATCAAATTGGCTACATAAAGTGAAAGTGTGCTGCAGAGGAGAGGTGAGGAGAGGGAGGGGGTGAAATTGACAAATGGGAATGATAGAAGGGGAAGTGAACATGATATTGTTGGCGGACGATAGGCCCTAGTGGCGAAGAACGCGGAAAGGTTGAGGTATTGGAGGTTGAGAGAATGTGCGGACAAAAGGGGCTAAAAAATAACATCCTGTAGAGTAGTTGTTAGTGTTTGAAGGAGAGTAAAGAGAGGAGGGATCGGTAGAGGTGCGAGTGGGGGGGTGTAGTTTGGAAGAAGTAAAAGATTTTTAGATAGTGAGAGGATTTGGGAAGGGGGGAGGATAAGGAGAGAGATAGTAACATAAGGTAGTAGGAGAAACGAATGAGAGCTTTGCGAATGGTCTGAGAGGAAGTATGAAAGGGGGATTTTATCAAGAATTAAAGAATAAGTATGTTGGAGAAAATTTGAGTTGTCAGACCAGGGTGTTGTAATGGTGTGACTTGGGGTTGAATGCCAGGTCCAGGAAGAAGTTGGAAGTATTTGAGATTGAAGGTTGAAGAGAGCGTTCGTGGGTTAAGGTAGAACGGAGAGGATTAGGCAATTACGGGTAGGTTGAGGGAGAAGATGTGATGGAGGAATGGGATTGCGATCGGGAAGAGGCGAGAAGGGAATGTTACAGATGGTAATGGGGCATCTTGGTGAGAAGCAGAACAGAGCGAGTGCGTTCAGGAGAGTTTGCGAGCCGAGAGTGGCATAGGAAGGATTAGCAACGGCAGAGCACAAGAAGGAGTGGTGATGGATGAAGAAAGGAGGATGCTGGGAGGAGGAGAATGATGAGAGGAAGAGAGGAGCTAGGTGTTGGCGAGGCGACACTAGCAGTGGGTGGAGGAGAGGTGCGGAGGCGAGGTGAAGGGGGTGTGCAGGTGGCAGAGGCCGTGTACGTACCACTACCCCGCTCAAACGGGAAAAAAGTGTAAAGCATAATAAAGAAATAAAGTAATAAATAATAGATATATATATATATAATTAGATATATATATAATATATATATAATATATTATAGTATATTAATATATATTAAATTATTTAATATAATAATATATAAATATTATATTATATATATAAGGAGTGATATATATAATATATATATATAATATAATAAAATTAATTATATATAAGTATATATATATAAACAGAAGATAGAGTTATAGGTTAGTTGAATCCAAAAACGCTGCTTACTATCGTAACCAACAAGCAAGTTTATCATATATTAATTTCGATTAGTGTTATGATGGAAGGTTGAGGTCACAAAGTGAGTAGTCGAGATAAGTCCTTTTAAAAATGTGATACCAAATTTAATTTGATAAGTGAATAATTTCGATTTAAATCGAAATATTAAAAAAAATAAAAAATTAAACAAATAACTTTGAAGAATTTTTATTTTGCAGGACAGTCTAACGAAATGTAATCGGCATTACACTCAAAGTGATTTTGGGTGCAGAAGACTTAAACGAGTTGTTAGCGGAGGAGTGATTTTATATAGGATGAAAATATTTAATAATGACGATTGAGTAGTATATTAATTAGGAGAGCAGCAATTTACCTTAGCCAATGCCAAATTTATAAGAGACATAGAGAGTCCTTGAGGCTCTGCCTTGCCCAAGTGGGACATCCTGTTCAGGATCTCTATGCGGTGAGTTTCTACCTACCCCTTTTTAGGGAGCTCGAGCCGATGGGGGACAGTGGGGGGGACGTTATAAGTATTTCTTTAATCATTCTTATAATTTTATTTTATTTTATTTTATTTTTTAAATTAAATTAAATTCACACCTCACGGTCATAGCCCTATTCTAGGAGGGGAACTTCTCCTAGGTAAGTTATCTACCTAGGATCCGGAACTAGGGATGAACCCGGGCCCTTAACCAATGCGACCTCTATAGCATCATACCGACTGAGCCAATACCGGTAATAATAATATAATAATAATAATAATATTAATAATAAAATAATAATAAATAATATAAAATTAATAATAAAATAATAGTAACAATTATACCACTAATATAATAATAATAATAAATTATAATAATAATTTAATATAATTAGTAATAATTAATAATAATAATAATAATAATAATAATAATAATAATAATAATAATAATAATAATAATAATAATAATAATAATAATAATAATAATAATAATAATAATAATAGTAACAATTAATAATAATAATAATAATAATAATAATAATAATAATAATAATAATAATAATAATATAATAATAATAATGAATAATAAATAAAATATAATAATAATTTAATAATAATAATAATAAATAATAATAAATAATAATAAAATAATTAATGTTCGGATATGTTAAAAGCAGGTAGTACTTTCCAAACATTCTTTATTCCTTTACTTAAAGCTTAAACGAACACAAGATCCAGATCTTCAATGGACGCCACGTGTTGTTACACAAACTCTCGTGGGGCACTTGCATTATCTTTTGATTAATACTTACCCTTATTTTCTTGAAAAGGTTGTTGATTAGTTAATTACCTAATAAAGTTTTTAGCATTACCGCTTTATCATTGTCCTACTTTTATGGTTTTTTGTTGTCCTATTTTTTTGGGGGGTAATTAGGGAAAATTTTCTGGGGGTCCATGGCCCTTTTATCTGAGAATTTCGGTAAGCCTTTTATTAATTTTTTTGACTAGACAGATTTCTGGAAGGATCATGCCCTCTTTGCAGGCACTAGTTAAGACTATAATCCTACTACGCAATATAGGATAAATTACAATACTTTGAGGAGTCGAAGGATTACTCGAAGTAATAAGGAGATATTTTCTGATTCCATAATTATTTGAAAAGTTTTGTGTAACAACATCAGGAAATAGTAATAACAGCGGAGAAGGACAAATTTTAATTCAGTTTTTAAATTTTGGAACATTGTTAACTTGGTCTTAATTTAAAATAACTTAATATAGTTATCAAGGACACAGTTTGAACTGAACTCCCGAAATTATTTATACTATGATAAAAATTTGATGCTTGTTCTTAATTTTAATTTATAAAAATGATAAAACTTAATTTTAATTTATAAGAATAATGAGAATAATAATCAAAGCAAATTATGAGTATATATTAAAAGAAGTGAGGAAAACGTTTTTTTGTGGTTCCTGAAAATTTAGGTTTAGTGACTGCTGAAAGAACAAAAGGAGAATCTCTAGAGGAAACAATAAGACGAAGATTGAATTAAATGGTAACTTTCTGGTTGGGCAACGGTATGGTGGTGCAGAA